>JAFVLL020035678.1:0-29480 GCA_021397915.2 Tor tambroides | reverse complement strand
CTGCCTGCCATTCCAAGGGCTCGTTCATTAGTGATTTTAATTATGCTAAACCTCCAGGTGGATTAAATCTACTCTCTAAAAGCATTACAAGCTTGCTCATTTAGTTTTTGATCATTAAAATGGTGCTTTGCACTCTCTCCCAAGGCAGCTGCTCCTTTCCAGCTTCTCAGCCAAGTAGCATCTCATTTTCTCCATGTCTAAAATGTTCTCCAACTAATCAGACATCGTACAAGTTGTTCTCAATCTCATGATGTAGCCGTAAATGAGATATGCGAGTGTAGATGCATGTGGTAATGAAACACTGCATGTCACTGAAAGGCGATATATGCTAATCTAATTATGAGAGATTTTTGTTCATTTTGGGAGCTTCTTTTGTTAACTTCTCAGTAAGCATATCTCTAAAGACCCATTTAGAAAGATGAAAAGAGATATCTAAAGAAAGAAAGAAAAAAAATGGAGTAGCTGACAGCTGTATTGTGTTTTTTACAGGCTAAACAATTTGTTGAACCTGAATGGGCAGGCAGTGCATCTTTCTCAGATTGGTGGAGCTAAAATTCTTGCCTTGAAAGAACAGAAGTCTTTGTTGTCTGCATTCTCAAGAGTCTTTCAAATGAAAAGACATCTTGCATGCAGCATTATTAGCGTTGCTTGACAAGGCCAGCAGGGTTTATAATAGCACTGTCCTAACCAGGTTTCTAAAACAATTTGTGTCAGTATCACAGCCAGTCAGCAGATGTTTAAAAAAGTTAATAGAAGCAAAACATTTGACCAATCAGATTTCACAGTAGGTAGGGCTACTCAACAAAAAAGAAATCAAGATAATAAATCAAAATGCCACTAGCTTATAAGGGGGGCATTTATACAACACCGTTTTCAACTAAAAGCAGAAAGCTTTTATGACAAAGTGTTAATTTTAGTGCTGGCAAAATCAGCGCGTTAAGGCAGGCGATTAATTTTTCCAGTTTAACGGCGTAAAAAATATTTTGTGCAGTTAACGCGGAGGTGGAGCTAGGGTTGGCCACCCCACTCACAACTGCTGTCTCTTTTTTCTTGAGAAGAATTAGGTTAATTTATGGTGCTTTTCCACTGCATGGTACAACTCAGCACGGCTCAGGATGGCATGGCATGGCTTGCTTACTTTTCCACTGCAGTTAGTATCGCTTTAAAGTGGGTGGGATTGTAGACTAGTTGCACCGATTCTACTGCCGTGACAAAGCCATTTTTTTACAATTTTTTTGCCGTTTAAGTCCTGCGGACGATACTGCGGTGGTTGTTGCTCACTATTTAAATCTAGCAGGTTTGGTGTCTCCTGTCGCAAATCCAATGGTGCTGGTAATGACAATTCTCTTTGACCAATCAGTGATCTGCAGTGTTAACACATCACATTTTAGTATCGGTACGGAACCTCAGCCGAGGTGGTACTATTTAAGCGAACCGTACTGAGCCGAACTGCACCATACCATGCAGTGGAAAAGCGCCAGAAAGTGAACCATGCCATGTAGAGGCAGGATGTCCTTACGACCACATCAAGCCTCAGACTTTTCAGATGCGCACTCCACTTTGCGACAGGCGCTAGTCAAATGAGCGCGGAAAAGGTACAGGTGACGAGGAGCTTCGTGAGATTTTATCCGGCCATATGTCTGTGAAACAAATTTTCCTGTCCTGTCAGCTGTTATACTGTGCTCGTAGCACATGCTCTTCAATTGCAAGCATAAATGCAGCAGTGCGCATTGTAGCCTGCATCATTTCATATTAAAGCGCTAATGAATCTACGAGCATGCGTGTCAGATCTGCATTATGTTCACCATTGGCAGCTCTTAAAGTAATAGCAGCCAAAAACCTAATAACTGAGCCGCTGTGATGTCTGTTAATCAAAGAACAAAAAAAAAAAGAAATCAATAACTTTTGTAGCTTTAAGGATTCATTTATATTTAATTTTGAATTTAATGTTTGATTACTTTATTCAGTTTCTGTATATTTCCTACTTGCTGAAGAGTACAGGTAAATATGACATTTCTTATAATGGGTTTATGTGAAGATTGTTTAAAGTTCACTTAAATTAGAAGTTATTTTTTAAAGTCTAAGAAATGTTAAAATGGATAGCTCTCAATTATATTGTAATGTTGAAAGGCTATAGTCAATGGTTAAATATTGCGGAAAAAAAAAATCCTAGAGACACCAATAGTATTGGTGTCAGAGATACTCACCTTCAGTCATAAAAAAGATGCCATTAAACAAATATTAAATACTGTATATATGGTCTTTATGTTGTTTCTACATTAATTTGAAGATTAATTGTGAAATTATTGCAATATAAAAGTATATTTAAAAACTTTCATCTATGGGAATAATCGTGATTAATTTCAGAAAAAAAAAAGTGTGATTAATTAGTTTTTTTTTTTTTTTTTAACGATTGACAGCACTAGTTAATTTATATAATAACAGTGTTTTGGGGCCTGAAAATGCAAACTTTTGCAAACAGGTTTCAAAGTGCAATTTTTCACGTGTAAAAATAGTTTTGTTTGTTGCGACTAGAGGTCAGGCAGTCTATATTAAACTGGCCTGATGAATGTTTGTTGTGCCATCATTGAAACTCTGTTTAATGATTACATCTCACCTTAATTAGCACATTGACTTTGCAGAGACTCTTCGCTGCATCTGAGATGACCAATGCGTGACTCACCGTCAGAATGGGGTCAGAACAATGCAATAACAAATGCCTGGCGAACAGTAAAAATTCCCACTGTTTCTAAAAACCGCAGGTGTGCTTGCGCCATCAGTAACAGCGGACGTTTCCAAAACAAATCTTCTCTCACTGAAGCGGCTGACCTGCTGCGTCCATGCAGAAACAAAAACAGCTTCATCACTTAACTTTAAACTAACCAATCACCAAATCATGATAAATGAATAGAGAGATTCTTTCGTATCACGTACAGAGTGGGCAGTTTGGCCAATTACTCAATTAGCTGATGTGACAGTGCAGTGTCTCTTTAACATGGTGTTATCTGGCCTTGATGTAGTGCTTCTTTATAATTGTTACATCCTTAAATTGAATCATACACTAGCTTTTTACAACACGACTGTAGTGTCAGCTCAACTTACTGATCCAAGCTGTCATAAAACTATGTGTCTTTGCGCTGAAATTATGCATTCTTAAATGTACAGTATACATTAACAGGATAGCATAGCTCAAAACTGATTTCAAATACATCACTGAATAAGTATGAATGGTAGCACTTTATTTTACAGTATGTGTACTTCCATGGTACATACATGGTAAATATCTACAGGCAAATGAGTGGTAACACAAGGTACTTACCTGAAGTGTATGTACTTGGTAACAAATAATAAACACGGCTGTACTTAACAGTCATACATGCATGGTAATTAGTTTGTACATACAGACAAGTGTGGGTAATAACGGTCACTTACAGGTAGTGCCCATATATGGTAACTAATTAGATACTTTACTGTACTTACTAATGTATATACATGGTAAATATGTAGTACTTATGGACAAGTGGGTACAAACAGGCACGTCCTTACAGTATCCATATATGGTAACTAATAAGACACATTACTGCACATACTAATGGTATGTACATGGTAAATGTGTAGCACCTACAGAAAAATTGCAAATTGCTCGTGTAGGACTGTTAATGCTAAATTGCTCTCCACAACAGTGCTTACAAAGTTTGAAGAACTGGTAATTCCTGTGTAATTTTTATGTAAAATGGTGTACTTTATTTTACAGTCCTACTTCCATATACTTACTATGTACGCACTGGTGTATGCACCTATTAGTTAATGTACAGTATAAGTTACATGGTACTCAAGTTGGGGGGTATAAACATGGACCAAGGTACTTATTGAGTAAATGATGGTTGGTGCCATTGCAGTTAACTTGATTTTACTTTAATGACACTGATTCTCTTAACTAATTGGTCCAATAGGGATTTTTGATGATAATTATTTGTAGACAGATTTTATTTTGGAATTATACAGCAGCTACCAGACTCAAATTTGCACTTGCAACTCCTGATTGTCATGTGTCAAAATCGCTATTTAAAAGGACTGTGCCTGCTAAGTATTAACACTATGCAGTGCTGCACAGTTACTGCCGTGTTCCCAACCAACTTCCAAATCATGTAACAGGAGGACTTGAACTTACAGACATCCATAGTTTGCCAAAGTTTTGGTAAGCACATATGGTTCCACATTAGTTATAATGAACATACACTGTATGTTTGTGCCTGTTATTAACCACACTTATGTACTACACATTTACAATGTATATACCATTGGTAAGTATAGTAATGTGTCTTATTAGTTATCATATACTGAAACTACATGTAAGTGTCCGTTATTACCCACACACTTTTTTGTAAGTACTACATATTTACCTTGTATATACCAAGTACAGTATGTGTCTTGTTTGTTACCATATAATACCACATTTTTCCATAGGTGCTACATATTTACCATGTATAAACATTAGTAAGTACAGTAAAGTATCTAATTAGTTACCATGTATGGGCACTACCTGTAAGTGACCGTTATTACCCACACTTGTCTGTATGTACAAACTAATTACCATGCATGTAAGACTGTTAAGTACAACCGTGTTTCTTATTTGTTACCATGTACATACATACCTTGTGTTACCACTCATTTGCCTGTAGGTACAAGATATTTACCATGTATGTAGTAAGTACACATACTGTAAAATAAAGTGCTACCGTTTAAATTTATATACATACATATATATATATATATATATATACACACACACACATACTGTCACACCCCTGGACTGTTTTGTTGTGTTTTTGCTCCCCGTGTGTTCCCTGTGACCCAGTTTCTCCTCAGTCTGATTGTTTATTTGATTCCAGGTGTGTCTTGACTTCCTCCCTGATTGTCCTGTCTTTATAAGCCCCAGAGAATACAGACGAATCCACATGATGTATAAAATGAAAGTAACAACTTTCAAACAAGACAAGTATCTCCCATGCAACTGACCCTTCGCAAAGACCCGCCCCCCTTCATTACTGTTGTTATGTCCATCAAGCCAAGTTCTCACGCAGTGAAAAATACATCACGGAGCAAAGAGGAAACTGACAACGCACCGACAGACAAAACAGAGCAGGTTACTTTTGGTATGAAACAAAGTCTCAGCTTTAAAATGTTGTCTTTTTTTTTTTTAAGAAATTCAAATAGTAACCTGAATACCATTCTGTGGCTTTTTAATATTTTGTGACAGATCACTGTAGTGCCTCAGTTCAAGTGGTACAAGAGCCGTCTCTTCCTTTTTACTAGTTGTTTAGCATGAAATAAACATGAATGAACATGAGAAGGTATCTTGTTTCAACTGTACAAAGACATCACTACACATCTGGTTTGTTTGTCGGACAAAATGGCAGATTCGGTGTAATGACTTGGTCAGATCGCCTGTCAATCAAACTCCCAGCGAAGGGTCAATTGGTTTAAGACTAGGACTCAAATTTACAAGGTGGACTTGGACCCAACACTAGTTAAAACTTATCCAAAACATTACTGCAAACTCCATTATGCCTCGTAAAATCTGAGAAATAAATATGTCCTTATGGGTCTTCTTTTCTTTTTGCCAGTCTATAAAATGAAGCAGGGAATATCTGTGGACAAATCGACATCCACTTTTGGGAAATCAAACAAAGCAGCTCTCAAAGCCAAACTTCACTTTAATTTTACTTCAAGCATTGGACAAAAACAACCAGTCAAATAGCACAATGCTGGGCATTTAAATCAGAGAACATCAAGAGCTGTTTCCATGGAGACGCTATGCTTGTTTTTAGATCAGAAAGTGTGGAGGGGACAGAAGGTGAGGGTCCTACGAGTGCTGTTGAGTCTTCACACAGAGTGAGCAATAATTAAACTCCCTCATTACAAAGCACTAGAGAGTCAGGTCGCTCCAGCCGCCGAGACCCTCCAGGTAATGCAGACAAATAGCGTGCAGTCAAGCGCATATTCCTGCCATTATGATTGCATTTCCTGAAAAATCCACACTCAGAAATCTAATCTACCACGTAGATTCATTTTTAGCTGCATGGGAATATCGATTTGTTACTTAATTTTCAAAGCCACTCAATGGTAACTGTATTTATTTTTTGCACGCTGTCAAATTTGAGTCGCAAAAGCATTTGTTTATGAAGGCTGACACATCTGACAAAAAAAGATAAACCTGAACAAAATGTCTTCATTTGTAAAATGTAGTTCAAAGATGGGAAACCATCAAGGTCTTGATAGTAAAGGTGTGTAAGCTAATTTGAAAAAAATCTGGTTGGCACATGAGCATATTTACTTTTGTCTCCAAAGTAACTTACAAAAGAAAAATATACAAGCAGAAGTGATTAATACACATTTTCAATGAGTACCAGACTAGGACTAACACTACAGGAGATGTGTAAAAGTCCTTGCAGAGTACAAAATTTTAGTATTCGTAGTTTTAGTAGTTTTTTTTCTCATTCGTCATTCTAAAAATTTGTCACGCACAGAAACCTTGCAAACTGAAGCCGCGGTCACACTTGACTTTTAGCATGCAAAATTGATTTGTACATTGCAATGGTCGTGATATGACGTCACACTCTGCAGCGTCACGCTCTGCAAACTTAAACGACACATAACAAATAATAATACATCGAAAATGTAAAATCACACAATCTATTACACTTTCCTGCAGCACTGCAGTTTTAAATTTATGTCCTTTTAATTCAGCTACGAGGTCATGCTGTAACGTATCGATCTGCTGTTGGACACACGTGATGTGAATTTGCAGGTCAGAGTTCACCAAGCTTGAACTTTGGAAAGCAGCGAAATGCAAAGTTTTTCGCATGAGCTTGTGTTTCCGGTCTGACGCATTCGCATGCGTATGAATGGAAGTCAATGGAACGAAAAGTGCAGTGTGAAAGTCCAATGCGTATTAATTAATCCATTACAAAAAATTTGCAAAACAATACAAAATGGAATCTTCAAAGAGTGAGGGTGAATTTGTTGTCCTCTCTTTTCCTAAAAAGAGAAAAAGAAAGAGGAAATATTGGGTCCATCCAATCCTAAAATAGCGTAGAGAGGAAGGAAAGTTCCACCTCATTCTTAAGTAGCTGCGGGATTATACCAAGTGATTCAAAGTTCATTTCAGGATGTCAGTGGCTCAGTTTGATGCTTTTCTAGCAATACTGGAGCCACATTTTTAAAAGAAGACCACTAATTTCAGTGAACTCAGTGTGCATGGACCTATACAGTGCTTTGTGCTTTGAAATGAAGTGGATCAACTTGCCAGACGCCATTCTGGATTTTGGGATTTGCTTGTACGGTGGCTCTGAATTGTCAAAACACCTTTCAAAATGCTTGCTACGGATGTGAAAAATGCAGAAAACTGAACCCATCCCAAATTTTTTATGACAGACGAAAGTTTCGGAAGCAGTATTTATAAATATGTATATACATACTTTTCTTCACATGTGAACATTTCCGACTCATTGTGCAAGGACCTTAATGCTGTGTTTGAAATCACATACTCATTTAACATATAAGTACATATATGTAAGTATGTACTTATTTTGAATAAGTGATTACCTAGTGGCTGTTAAAACTGTATGTTATGTACTATATAAATGTTTGTAATATGAATGATATTCCAATGTACTACATTTGTCTTGTGACCTACCAGCATCAGTTGCTTCGCCATTTACTGCCATTCACAAATCCTCTCCCGTGGCCTTATGGGATAGTAAAGGGTATGATGGATGTGCACTTCAGAATCTTGCCAGAAAAAGTAGATCATCCAGGTACTATTTACTGTTTTATGAATATTATGAATTCAGACTCCTCTTTTCAAATATTACATAGCAGAGAAGTACAATATGTGATTTTGGGTGCAGCCTAAGTCTGTGTTTGGAATGGAATATTAACTTACCGCATATTTTGCAGTATGTACTCTATTATGCCTAATGCTTTTCAATCCAGCGAGTGCTGTCAAATTGTCATCATGGAAACAGCTGTTATTTTACATGTTTAATCCATTTTTTTCCCAAAATTGTGAAAGTATTTTATGTCGTGTATGAAAGCCTTTTAAGTCATTTATATTTTATAGTGACAAAAGATGCATTTCTGCCACCTGCTGATCTGGAGGACACGACTCTCACATCAGAAAAAGAAAAGAAAATGTCAAATTCAGGTCAAGTTGAGCACAATGCATTGTGGGGTACAGTATGTCATGTAGTATGCTCTGTTGTGAAGTGCTCACATCAAATGTATTATGTATTTCTTCATAAAAAGTGCAACAGTGTCCTCCGTCTTCAGCGCTCTTGATTTTTCTCATAGCGATTTTTTAAATAAGAATTATTTAAGAATTATAAGCCAATTATAAGCGAACCAAAACCAACCAGCTGTAAGGTAAATCGCATTATTAACTTTGATCTGAAGTGCGTAATTACTGGCTTTAATGAGGAAAAGAACTCATGAAGGATTGTAAATATGTATTAAAATATGCATATTAAAGATATGTATTGCATATACAGAAGCAATATATTTTATATTGCAAAATATGTATATTATGCATGCAAATATTTAGGCAGAGAGTATAGAGTCTGAATCTATTACATTGTTTGCAGTGCTTCAACAATTATGTTGTTAAAACAATTATTTAATAAGTTTATATAATGTGGGCTGATGGTTTCAAAAAAAGCATGTACCATTGATCAACAACCTTGTAGCTTACAGTAGGTCTGTCTTTAAAGGTTTATAAGATATTATTAAAAATCGATTCCCCTATGGAGAAAATAAATAGGGTTTTTACTTCTGGAACCCGACTCTTGAAAATTTGCATACCGTGCATAGCCTACATACTACTGTATATACTACATCACTAGTAAGAGTAGTAAGGGGATAGTTAGTCAAATGCTCCCAGATGACATGTGTCTCCAGCCACGAGTGAATATTTCAATGGATTCTGCTGTTCAGGTGAAGGTTGATAGTTTGTTCTGCCACTGAGGGAGTATGAAGGTTTTGAAAGTGACCTTGTATCAAGCTGTGATGGGACCATCATAATTCGTTGAGTGGGAGGAAATGTAAATCTGAGTGAAAGTGCTTAGGCAAGAGCGTTGTCCTGTATGCCAGTATCAGAGCTATGAGAATACCAGCATTGTATGCTAGGGACCTGTATGCAAAAACTCATATGCAGGTGAGGCGCAAGCTTTTATGCCTGAGCGAAAACATAGCATGTATTTTGACATCTGGGGTTGGCTAATCAAAAATAGCTTTTCCTAACCAGTTAGTGCTATGCTAAGCTAGTAGGCTAAGTTGTTAGCTGGAAACACAAAGAAAGGCTAATTATTAATTTTATCATTTTTAGCTTCAGTAATATGATGTGATGTGTAATGTTAACATTTTCATAATTAAAATTCACAGAAGATTCGGTTAGAGTATATAAAAATCATTGTTTTCATCTTAGCAAACAAAATCTTAAAAATTGCTTTTTGATATCAATGTTTAATCAAAATGTCGAATAGAAACATTTTTTGCTTCACATTTTTTTCTCACCCAAAAATTAATATTCTGTCATAATTTACTTGTTACCTCACTGTTGAGCACAAAATAAGATATTTTGAAGAATGTTGGTAACCAAATAGTTTATGGTCCCCATTGACTTCCCTAGTATTTATTTATTTATTTTATTTGGTAGCACTTTAGTATAGGGACCAATTGTTTATTAGCATGCCTATTATTAACATATTGACTGTTTATTAGTACTTATAAAGCACATATTCTGCATGACCATATTCTACATCCCTAATCCTACCCAATACCTAAACTTAACTACCTTACTAACTATAAATAAGCAGCAAGTTAGGAGTTTATTGAGGCAGAAGTCATAGTTAATGGTCTGTTAATAGCGAGAATTGGACCTTAAAATAAAAAGTGTGACCTTTTAATAAAGTGTGACTTTTTACTTTTATTTTTTTCTCCATACTATTGATTAGTCAATGACTACCGTCAACTGTTCGGTTACCAACATTCTTCAAAATATCTTCTTTTGTGTTCAGCAGAAAAACGATTCATACCAGTTTGGAGCAACTTGAAGATGAGTAAATAACGACAAAAATTTTAAAGATTTATGTATCCAAATGTGCTAATTTAATAGTTGTTTGACACTATATAGCACTTCCAAGAACAACAAGCATTTGCAGTTTATCACTGAGGGTATGAAATAATGGGTACTGTATGTTGTTTAGAATTAGCGAAATTGCTAATCTATCTGTTTAGACGCACTCTTTCTTTTTCAGAGACACTATTTCAAAGAAGGCAAGCTGAGATCATTAATGCAGTTTTACTCTTGAATGGCACAATTGGAAGTTATTTCCTCTTTTTCTAGCTGCACATGCTTTAATGATGTAGGTTTTCTTAACAAGGCTGCTGTGCCGTTGGCTTTTACGGCATTTGGATAATGAAAAGGCCGAGCTGCAGCATGTATGACTTTATAGCACTCTGAATAAATACAGATTTTGCAAATGGGAGCTGCAAAAAACTTGAAAATTACCCACTGGCAAGCACAAAGGGGAAAAATGCCTCCAGCCACAAATCTGCACTCCTGCTGGCAGCCGTTATTGTACCTGCCCACAGACAACACGTGAGCGGACACAATGATACAGAAAAGCCCTGCTGAGTTTTATAAAACTGACAAGTCTTGCAGGAGCCGTGAGTGAAAGCTTGCTGAACACACATGTTAGATTTGCCTGAATTTCAAGCGTAGGCAAACCTGCTCTCAAATCCAACAGGAGCTCTTGGGACTTCATTCTGTATGCATCCCTAGTGCTGGATCTCCAACAGCTGCTACCTGGGAAAATAGGGCACCTGAACAAGAAGCGCTACGAGTGTTTGTACTAGGATGATTTCTGACTCTCTACAACAGCATCATTAAAATTATACATATTTATGGAATTTAACCCATGCAACACAAGCACTTAATTGTAAAGTGGATCACACTGGTTGATTGGCCAGATAGAGGCTTATGTTTATAAAACCTAAATATGATGAAAAATATGTCTATAAATTAACCTTTTTGTGCAAAAACCTCTAAGTCTGTCTGAGATTTCTCCTTTTAAATTAGCATTTTTATCAGGCTCCCATGTTTAGGTTCAGTAATTTCATTTAATTGCAAAGAAAAGGTTATTAGTCAGTTATTGAATGCCTTATTTTCAAAAATGGCCAGTGTTTTTTTGTTTGTTTGTTTGCTTGTTTTTTTTCATAGGAGCCTGATAAAATGCTCATTTAAAAGAAAATCTCAGACAGACGTAGGTTTTTGCTAAATTAAAATGTAAAATAACACTTTTTAAAAAACTGACAAAAATGGTATCCATGCAAGAAGGTTTTATCTTTATTATGACACTTTCACACCTTGGAAACTTTACTAAATCAATACTTTAGGCTTAAAATTGTCTGTCAATATTTTGCTTCAGTATTAATGTTTTATATATTTGCCATTGTCATCTGAAGATTCAAAAGAAGATTTGAAGAAACTTGGACTCACATTCTGACGGCACCCATTCACTGCAGATGATCTGGTGGTGAACAAGGAATGTAATGCTAATCAAGAAACAAACTCATCTACATCTTGTGGATGTTGCCTGAGGGTGAGTTTTAGCAAATTTTCATTTTTTGGGTGAACTATTCCATTATTTTTTTTTTAGAATAAAACAATAAATGATACTTTTAAAGCTTAGATGATACTTAAATTCCATCAAACAATGAGTGCAAATGATTTTAATTTTGTTAAACCAATTATCCAATTTGGCAAAGGTGTTAAAGAACACATTCAACAAATCACATGTCAATGCTATCATACCACACTACCACACAACCTAGTGCCATGTTCATCAATTGCACTTATTTACATGCCAAATAGACATATCCTTTTTTTAACAAGTAGGAAGTAAGGGAAAGAAGGCAGTTTAAGTCCATACTGATTGCTTTAACTGTATCTATTTGGAAGTCTGGTGACTGATCATTAAATCTAAAGGAGATAAAGGCTGGTACACAGACTCGAACACAAAGGGCATTGCTTCCTTCATTATCTGACTCTCACAGTGTAACAACACAATCCATTAATCACCAGCAAACCCAACAGCACTACTCTGCCATTCTCTTCTCAGTAGGGGTAGCAACTGAAGAACCAGTTCTTTTTGACCGACCGCCATAGTTAGCTTGTCTGCACAGTGTTCAAAGGTTCAAACTCTGAAAGAGAGACTGCTTTTGTGTGATTGCCATGGAACTGCAGCAAATTTGATTAAACTGTCAAGAAATGAGCACAGGAGACTTTTTCGAATAGTAATTGTTTCTAGGCTGACGTCTGTAAAAGGGCATTTGAATGGGACTCTGTGATAAAGCTGATGCATTCGGATGGCAAATAATTCATGTGGGGACAAGGGAGCTGTGACGTAACTTTATTCATGTATAGACAATGACACGTACACACTGTAATTATAAACTGGATTAAATCAGAATGAATTCACTGGAATTTATTATTGAGAAGAATTTCCACCTGATAAGTTAGAGTGGTTTACAAAAAAGTCAAATAATAATATCTGCTTCAATAAAATTACTTTAGTTAAAAATTGGGAACAATAAAGTTCTTTGTTTCACTTTTAAGACACCAAAGCAGGAAGTCATGGCTTTATTTAAAAGTATTTTTCACTCCTTGTGTATGTGGCCAATAATTTGAAACAAAACTGTCAAATAACAGATTTTTAAAAGGTCAATTCCTTTTCTCCAGGTGGCAGAACAAGTCCAAGACTTTTGATTCAGATGGCTATAAAAATCACAAATGACCACCTGTCAATGCTGCTTAGCCCCAAATCCCAATGTAACACAATTACCAGCTAAATAGGGTTTTATACTATATTTGTGGAGTAAAGTGAAGACGCTTCTTCTACTGGTTCTTTGAACAAATCTTCAGTCAGATGAAACCGAATAGCTCCCCCCACACAACAGACACAAACACCCCAGATGTAAAGGTTATTTCTGTTGGTGTGATAAATAAAATAACACCTGGTCCAGAGAAAACTAGATGCTGGGTGAAAACATGAGCGCAGAAAAACAATTCCCCAACGCACAAGCCTCTACCCCATTCAGACAAAGCGAAAAAGCGAAGGTCTCTTCCTCATCTGACTTCTCTGAAATCTGAAAGCGTAGAAGAATTTCCTTTTGAAGAAAGGTTAAGCGTGATATGTGACGGTAGGACCTCCATGAAAATGCTGACTCGTTTTCTACCTTCTGGATTTACAAATTATTAAGCACTTAAATACAAATTATTTACTTTTTTTTTTTTTTTTTAATTGAACTGAATACGATATAACACATACAACAAAAATATAAGGGAAGGGAAGTGGTGTGTGGCCAATTATGGTGACCCATACTCAGAATTTGTCCTCTGCATTTAACCCATCCAAGTGCATGCACACAGTAGTGAACACACACCCGGAGCAGTAGGCAGCCAATGCTGCGGCGCCCGGGGAGCAGTTGGGGGTTCAGTGCCTTGCTCAAGGGTCTCACCTCAGTCGTGGTATTGAGGGTGGAGAGAGTGCTCCCCCCACCTACAATCCCTGCCAGACCTGAGACTCGAACCCACGACCTTCCAGTTACAAGTCCAACTCTCTATCCATTAGGCCACGACTGCCACTTTTTTTATATAATGAAGTTAACTGAAAATTACTGACACTGCATTGTTAAATGTACTGGCAGTTTGACTTAAATCGTTCAGTTTCATCAGTCAAAGTGTGTTAAATCTTCAAAAGATATTGCTTTAGTTTTGAGGCACTAAACAGCAATTAAATTAGACATTTATGAGCAGAATTGTATTCTGCCATGTTTTCTTTTGGTGAAATAATCAGTACTTATTGAGTTTTGACAGCTTGTGACCACAAAATCCACACACATTATCTCTGTTGTCTGTATAATCGTTTGCAACAGCAATAATTTAATGGGCTGTTTTCTACGCCAATCTATTATTGTGGTATCATGGATTTCAGATTTACCTACCTAAACCCTACCTAAAGAACATGTAAAAATATAAAAATTTACTGTGGCTGGTCATTTTTATGTTAAAGGCAGGGTAGGTGATTTAGTTCAAAAACATTTTTTGTTATGTTGGTTGAAAGTCTCTTTACATCCCGATAGTAAACACTAAGTTAAGTGGTCTACATTTATTTATATGTATTTGAAGAGTTTATTTGCAAAAACAGATAACTCCGCTTTTAACAATTTTCAAAAATCATGTTTTTTTCATTGTGCATTCCAATTAATCTCAATCAAACTGCAGTTGGGTTATTTTGATTAGGTTAAAAAATAACTAAAAAATACAGCTAACTAACAATAAAACGCAATAAAAACACGATAACATAAAAAACATGATTTTTGAAAATTTAAAAAAATTGAGTTATCTGTTTTTGCAAATAAACTCTTCATTTACAGTGCCTTGCGAAAGTATTCAAATGTATGGAGTGTAGTTTGATGTGGAAAAAAATAATTTAAAGCAGTTTAACATAAGGCTACAACATAAACTGTGAAAAAATGAAGGGGTTTGAATACTTTCGCAAGGCACAGTATATTGTCTGTGGAAGGTGTAGAACCATAAAATGTTCTTCCAATCAAATCGTTCGGTCCGAATATTACGATAGGCTGTTTTGCCTGCCTGTCAAAATATGTATTTGCATACCTCTGCACACCCTGTTTTCGCAGACATAACATCATCAGCGCATTCCAGCAAGAATGAAAGGCGCTATTATTGTAAAATTATGTGCTTTGTAATGTAAAGTTTTCCCACTGGTGAATGAGACATGAGGTAAACTGATAGTGCTGCATTCAGTCCTCCACCGACGCCATCTCATATCGTATCACAGATTAGTCTCTTGTCTGCCTGTGCGTGTTCGTGTGTTTTGGAGGAGTCGTGGCTTTGCAGCGTGATTATGAAGGGAGGGTGGGGATCTTGCATTCAAAGCTAACATGCTATTGCTAGCCTTTCCGAAATCACCTAGTCTGTCTTTACTCAGACTCTGTGTGAACTATGCAGAAATGTTCTGCAAATATGGCTCATGAATGCAGCAAAAAATCTCATAAATCAGGAAGAAAATCAGACCTAATACACTAAAAATTTAGTACCTTTGAAAGTCACATGATCAATGATGCATCTCAATGGCTGTGATACCTTTGTAAAAGACTCCCTATTTGGACTCAAAGTGCTCAACTGCAAAAGTGTGTTATTGAGAAAACAAGCTTGTGTTGGTCTTGAAGATGGAATGAGTGTCAGCTCAGTACAGACAGGTCGTTTCCCACCCATGCAGGAGGCCCCTTGTGCACAGTAAGTCTTCTGTCCCCGGGCAGATATGGATGCTAATGCCAGTCTCTGCTGCTGTTGCTCATCTGCTTCTCAGAGAGTTTCGCTGAGTCAGCGCCCCGCTCAGCATCACGCCCTCCATGTGGGGCCTTCCATTTGCATTTCCATTATTCATTTTGTACGTACTATTTCCGTCTGTGTTAGGGGACAGAGAGGGTAGCTTGCCTGACCAACTCAATTCTCGCATCAGTATTTGCTTTTTTGCACTTCAAAATAAGCTAGCTAACAAAGTCCGTTTAAAAACAATGACTTTTGACAGTTGCCATAGAGTCTGGTACAGTTTGTTGCTTTGTCTAGCCAAGAATCGCCCACTCAGAAAGGAAAGGTCTGTCTGACCAACATGGAAAGTGTCCAACCACAATTACACAGCAGCGTCATTCTGTGACCAGCTGTCCAGAAAGCACTGAAGAAAATTCAAATGATTTCTTAGACGTACCTCAAAAAATAAAACAGAATATACTGCCTTTTTCTTGTGAATGTCTAGTATACGTGCAACTAAACTCATCAAACAAAACCTTAAAGTTGCAATGAAACTGAAGTAGTAACAGATTTCGGAAAGCCTAGCGACAGCAAGCTAGATTTGAAAGCATAAGATCCCACCCTCCTTGCAAATCACTCTCCAAAGCCACACCTCCTACAAAACACATGAACGCGCACAAACCAGACCAGAGTGACATGATGAGAGACGCCGTTGGTGGAGGGTTGAAAACATTCTTCAGATTATCTTTGAGTTCCCTAGATGAAGAAAGCAATACAGGTTTGAAACGACAGGAAGGTGAGCAAATGACAGAATTTTCAATTTAGAGAGAACTATCCCTTTAAGTAATGTTTACAATAACTGTGGTAACTGAAATATTGGATGAAAATGATAGTTACCACAGTGAATTTTACATTGGAAAAAGTGTTGAGTAAGTAGTTGCCTAAAAATCACCTCTCACGTTGTCATTAAACGGTATGAACTGCTACTACCGATGCCTTTATGCATTAGCGACAGGCTCACATGACGAAACCCTCATGTCCTCTTGTCATCCCGGATGCAGACAGTGGGCACAGATTTGGCTCAGAGCCAGGACCCACACTTCACATCCACTCTGTTTCACTCTCAACTATTTCTATGGCGACGGAAAGAGAGAGAGAAATGCTCGGAATATGAAGCCAGGCAGAAGTAATAAACTTCCTCAACTTTTAGAGCTCTATAAACTGTTCCATCTGCCAAAACATGTTAAAACTGTTTGCCGATTCTAGGGCGCACACAGAGGAGCGGGGTAAGATATGTCAGCTGTATCACATGCTGCCTATTTTTGTCCTTATCATATATTTTCCATGGTTTCATTAATATGCACATGATAGAGTGATAAGCTGTCTCATGCTAAAAGTAAAATAAGTATTTTAAAGCTATATTACACTTTCTAGAGTATGTTATAGTGGTTTATCAGCATGGCATGCTGTAGGGACAAGGCTGCAGGTAATCACAGTGCTCCTGACCACAAAAACACTCTTGAGAAAGTCATATTGCTTTTATACAACAATTGGATGAATATGTAAATCAGGAAACACCAAGACATGACATACAAGACTCTCTTGTGTGGGGAAATACTTTTATGCCACAGATTCAGGATCTGCCTTCGTTGTTCCAAAGGCTGAGCCACTGTTCAGAGACGTTCACGTTAGAATAACAATGGGTCGTTTATGAAAAGTTACTGAGGTAGCCTAACACGTTGTCAGCATGACTGTGAGATTGCTTTTATAAAAATAGTTAAATAAACTGTAAGTTAATATAACTTACATTTTCGATACAATTTACTTGGTTCATCTGTCTTCGCTCCTCCAAAGTAAAGAGTTGCAATCAACGTTTCGCACTTCTGAGCAAATCCGTTGACTGAAAGATGATTCAAACGATTTGCTCATAAAGTGAGCCTTTTTTTTTTTTAACTAATCAGTTGAATAAATGGTTTATGATAAATCACCCATAAAGACTTGGCTATATTCGTAATAGGATACTATCTTAGTTCTGTCTTACTGTATACTTCAATGGCATGAATAATATAAAGTGGTAGTGTCACTTGTTTCGTTCCTGAATGAATTAACGTCGTTGAACGAATCGGTGAATGAATCATGATTCAATGACTCACTTATAAAGCCAGTCACTTGTTTCATTACTGAACAAATCAGTTAAATAAAATATACAACTCATCACTAGGCTCTTGTTTGTTTCATTTCTGTCATTTTTAATGATTCTGTTGAAAAGAATGATTCAAAGAGTCGCTTATGCCAGTGATTTGTTTCATTCTTGAATGAATCCTCGTTTTTTTTTTTTAATGAATTGGTTGAATGAATGACTAACTCATAAAGACAGTCCCTTTTGCCACCTTGTGGTGTAGAAAGTGCAAACAGTGAAAAGTACCAGTATGAAAATGAATTTTATAATATAGTAACTAGGATACAGCTTACAACTAGGATACAGGATATGCTTTAAGACAACATGTGCATGCCAGGGCATTTCAATGTGTCCCTGGCTGGACTAGATCATATTTGAGAGGGCATATTTCTATGGTCCTGACCTATAAACTCTTTCTTTTAATTACAGTTATTAGAAGACATCTTAAACAGGTGTGCTGTGTTTACATCTAATAATGCTTCTTTGTCTCAGTACTGCTTGACTAGACAATTTAATTAAAAAGTGGCACAGCTTACCCCATTCCTCTATTGTTTAGCATTTTGCCAATTACGGCACATTTCCATTGAATTTCAACAAGACAACCCTCCTACAATCCATGTTGATGTTAGACAAGAACATCGCTCAGAGTGTTTACCGTCTGTTTACACTTTGGGGAAATCACAATCTTCACATCTACCGCCTCAGCAAACAGCGGGAAATGTTTATTAATGTTGTCCGCATGATTTAAGGATGCATAGCATTTAACGTGAGTAATAAATTTTGGGTACCTAAATGTCTTGGCCACAGCTGTATTCATTAGAGTGTACCCAGATTTATTATTTTTAATGAATGAGCAACCACTGTACAATCAGGTAAGGGCTTTTGGGTGTGATACTGATATCAAAAGAAATGTTTGTTTCAGGTTTCTATTTCATACTTGCAACAGAATTTACTCATGCATATGCTATAACTCATAATCGATGCTGGGGTATCATAAACAATAGAGCGAAACGGATATGCTATGATAAACCAGAATCTTTAATCTGCATGGTAAGATGTTTATTGAAAGGATTAGAAAGAAAATAGCTTAAAAGCTTTTCATATGATTTCAACACCCAGTTTGACTTGATTTTTGGCTCATATGTAAAAGAGAGGGCAAATGTTCCACAGAAGAAAGACAGTCATGAAGTGACATAAGGGTGGGTAGAAGATGACAGAATTATTAGCATTTTTTAAATGAACTATCCCTCTAAGTAAGTTTTTCAAACTATTATTAGCCTTGGGCTTTCTGACACCCCAAATATGAGGGTGTGACTTTGGTACACACATTTGAAAGATCTGATTTTGCATTGAGGCACAGTGTTTTGTACTTTTAATGGCAAAATCATTAGTTGCCTACCTCACCTATCCCAGTGCCCACCCCAAGATGGCATCAACTATCGCCAAAGGTGTGGATCCATTATCCAAGCTGCTTTACAACACCAACTACATCTACACAAGCGATACAGCCTCCCTTGGCTACATATAATTGATAAGACTCAAGAGAAAGAAACCTAGGGACAAGATGAAGATCAGGCTGAAGGAAATTGATTGAGCTCATAAATCCTGTCCAGAGCAGCACCATATTTTATTAGCGCTACGCTAGAGGAGTGGGATCCTGCTGTGATTTAAAAAACGAGCATTCAGTCTGTGTGTGTGCACGCGCGTCATGCTTCTGGTTTTGTTTGTTTGCATCTCTAGGGACGCATTTTACACAGATACTAGACATTTGCCTAATTCCCCACGAATAATGGAATTACATTCACTGATTTTAATGCAAAAATGCATGATACATATGAGCCATTATCAAAAACAACGAAAGAATCTCTTAAAACACAACATTCATTCATTTTATAATCATATTGCCTTCAACCATACTTCAACCCACTTTTGTCTTGCAATCTCATGTTTTTTTCCCCTAACATTTGGTTCAAAGAGACCTTTTTTAATCCTGGCATCATCTGTCTGTCTGTAATCTAGCACTTGACTACACACTCCAAGAGATCAGCGTCGTGCGCACAACAATAAAAAACGTGGAGCTGAACAGATGTGGGTTTCTTGCTGGAGGGATATGCAGCATATAAGCAATAGTAATATCATGAAACAAACTGTCTGTGTTAAAAGCTGGGAGATTTCTGTGAGGATCACCTGAGCCCAAAAATGTGGCATCCCAATTGAATTAATGACCCATCCCTGAAGCCGAACTCCTGCTCCGAAACCTTATAGTAGCTTTTAGGAAATGGATGAGTCCGGTAGGTTTTAATATTTAGGTTACCTCACGGCTCACTGCGTTCGATCTTATAAGCATAATGAGATTGCCCTAGCTTGCAAGACACTAAGTATTCACATATTTACCCTGACGGAGAAATATGGAAAGAAGTGTGCGGACATAGTCTCTCAGCTGTAAGACAAATTCGAATCAGTATGCAAGATTCATTTTTGTTTGTACTGGACACATAGAAGGTTTGATATTGAGTTTCTAGCTGTTTATTACAACTTGCTGTTCTACAAGATTGAGAAAAACATGACTTAAGGATTGCAATATATATTGAAATTGTGATGGGATATATCGAAGAGCTCACTTCAGAGACATGAACTATGATTTGCTATGATAGTCGGTTGGAGTCATCAATATTTTTGGTACATTTTCCTGGAAAAGAAAATGTTATTTTTAAATGTAACTAGTATACTGCATGTTGGCTTGGTTTGGATAATTGAAGTCTGGGAATATCACAAGGGGGTGCTATCTATCTGAAGAAATAATAATAATAATAATAATAATAATAATAATAATAATAAAAAGAGAACATTTTTTAGTACTGTATGTTTTAGAATGTGCACTTAAATGAATAATGAAATATTACATAAATTTCATAATACTGTATTAGTATTTCATTCTGTTTTCTAAATTTTTGTTATAATTATTCTATTCACAAAAATGCATAAAAAAATAGACACTTTTACCTGTATCATTCTATGGAAGTCAATGGCTATTGTCAACTGTTTGGTTACCAACATTCTTCAAAATATCTTCTTTTGTGTTCAATATAAGAAATAAACTTGTAAAGGTTTGGAACAACTTGAGGGTGAGAGAAAGATGACAGATTTTTCATTTTTGGTTGAACTATCCCTTCTCTTGAGGCTTCTTGTTCCTTGCCTTTGTATGCATGTTTTCAACCTAATTTAGATCAGATTAGCATTGGTTATCGACTGGTTGAGTATGACAATATACTTTTCCCACTAAATCCTTCACCAAATCTCTCCAGTTAAATGCATAGAGTGTTGCAGTGGATATGAGACTTGGAGGTGATGAGAGATGATGCTGTGTGCTTTCAGGCGCATCAGAGTGTGGCAATTTTTTGACTCTTATTCATGTATTCAGATCTTATTAGAGTCAAGCATCCTATCAGATGATGATCCAGAGAAATATGTGTAGTCCTATGAGAAACTTGGCTGTTTATCAGATTGTATTATTTCTTACTGGCTACTAAGCCAATTTTCACCACTTTTTTTGAATAAGAGCATGCAAAATGATACAAATATGTTATATTTGCAACAGTTCTTTCTGGTCCGCGAATCTGATTGGCTGATAGCCTTTTCCAGTTGTGCAGTATTCTAGTGATAACATTGGTTAACTCCAACATTTCACTGTTTGTATCACTCCGCTTACAGCATTTTTCACAGCGAGCGTCACGGCAGATGCCCAAATCCACTAAAATGTTATGAATAATACTATTTTTGTGTCACAGAATGTAATTTTAAGGTGTTTTTTAGGTGAGGATGTATTTGTTTAAATAAAGATAACATCTATTCAAAAATTTGCTTCGATGTTTTCGGAGATGTGAGCTCCAGGGCGTCAGCGGCCATTCAGTGCTCATAAGCCCTCTGAGAGCAGCCTTACCTCGACCAGATCTTCTGGAATTTGCCACTGTCTCTAGTGTCTCTATAGTGGTTAACATGAGATATAATTTGTTTTGGGTAAATTTAACAGGCAGTCTTTGGACTTGCCTAGTAACTTTTATGATGGCTGTTAAATAAAATTAAATATTATTATTGAATAAATAATATTTTATATAAATAATAGTAGTATTTAATTAGTAGCATTTAGTGACAAATGTGTGCGTGTTCGTGATGGTGATTTTAGTTTCATTATTCTGCCATTAAATGCAACAAGAGACTGTTTTTATGAGTGAGTCAGCAGTAAAGACTTTTATATTGAAAGAGACTGAAACTGGGTTGTAAACGAGGAAGTTATTTTTACTTTCAACACCACCTTGTAGGAAGCAGGAAACAAATGCATTGAGCAGCGCTGTCATTGGAAATCACCCTTAACAGATGAAAGGATAGTACAACAAAGATATCGCTTTCCTCAGCAGACATTTAAACTAATGTCTTATTGTGAATTGTTGAGATTGAACTGAATAATGAATGCTGTATTAGATGCTGGTAATCACACTTGCTCAGTCCATCTCTCTCTCATAATACTCTACTCTACATAATACAGTGAGCTTTTAATACAGTAATACAATAAGCTTTCAATGAAGCAACGCAACATTCCTTCGTTACTACTTCCGAAGTGACATTTTCGAATTATTAAAGGAGACTTGGGCTCAGATGTTAAACTGTCAAACTGCTACTCGTGTGATATTGCTTATACATTTCAAGCGTTAGAGTACTCAAATTCAAAATTACTGTTATGCACTTAAATTACTGAAATGCACTTGACTGCATGCAACGACTAAATGAAAGCATGTCCTTCAAGCCTTGCTTGTTCTTTTTAATCAGACTTGAAATGTCATGCATGAATTTGTACCTCAGTTAATAAGAGTTCAAATGAATTTTGCACAAATTACTTCTTGGAAGCCAGGCAAGCAGCCTTTCAAGATTAGCCATCAATATGACTGAGACGTATGATAGCGAAGCACCCAGGATGTTCTACAGATCTCATGATTGAAAGACAACGAGCGGAGAGGTTCAGGAATGAGTGATGTCGATCGCCATGGAAAAGAACATCAAGGCGAACTTGGCAAGAAGCCAGACTTTAAATATGAAAAAGCATGTAATGAGTCTCAGAGGAGCTGCTCTCAAGCTCTGGAGAAAAAATGGCAGGAGATTGAAGCCTGCACAAGGAAAGGAAAAGAATATTCAGGTGGAAAAGGGATCAAGGTCTTTGCAGCATCTTCCCCGAGGCTGTACCTCCACTGAGAAAGTGTCATGAAGAGCGAGGGTGAGCGGGAGGTGTAGTGGTCTGATGGGCAGACGGATAAAGGCTGAGTGACTTCATCTACACATGGGATAATCTCACACACTGTGTGTCAAGCCCTGGATGTGAGACATTATGTCTCCCAAAATACTGGCAGTGAGCTGCTACTGTATCTAGATTAGATTTGAACAAGGATCTTGTGTTGAAACACTCACTTTATCAAATACATGTGTATGTGAATGAAGGAATCAAGTACTCTTATAAAGAATTCATTCCTTTAGTGCTTTCAGCTATCGTAGTTTTGATTTGTTGGCTTATATCCTCATATCTCGACTGCTTAATAAAATATACATTATGTTTGATATATTTTTAAGGTTATGATGTAAAAATTCAATAACTTGGACTTGTTTTATAAATAACCACACATCTGTGATAGGTCAAATGCATAATGTGAATTCGTTCTATAAAAGGGATAGTCCATTCAAAAACGAAAATTTTAATTATTTACTCACCCTCATATTGCTCTAAACCTGTATGTTGTTATTTTTGTTTCATCTTAAAGCAGATTTTTGAGTTCAGTACAGTTTCAAACAGACAGTTTAAAGTTAAAGTAAACACAATAAAAACATCAAAACCAACTGAAAAACACCACAAAAGCATAATAAAAGGTGGTCAAGTTTTCTGAAGCCATTCAATAGCATTGTGTGAGGAGGATTTTTCAAAATTCATTAATAAAAAAAAAAAAGTAATTTTAAAAAATTTCATTTTTGGCTACTATAATTTTACAATAATTCTTATTCATAATTATTATTATTATTATTGTAATTATATAATATCATTTTAATTTTTATTATGTTTTTATTTTATTTCATTTTTTATTTGATCTCTATTAAAAAATAAGATCAAAGCGAACTTTGCAAGAATATAATAAATGTCCTTTTTGAAAATGTTCTGTTTTTTCATATATGAGATTCAACATGACTTTTTATGTCAGATTAATATAATTTAAGTTAAAATGGCAGCCAGTTTGATTCAACTTAAACATTTAAGGCAGTGACTGAGGGTGTTTTTTTTTTGTTCTTTTCTTTGTTTTTTCAAAAAAAAATAAAAAAATTGTGTGTGTGTTCTACCAAAATACACCATATGTGTTCTGAACACCATAAGTTGAATAAATGCTGATAATTTTCATTCCCAGGTGAACTAGTCTTTTAAATACAGTTAAGATTTAGACAACTGCAATGAGAAATTGAGGATGACATTAGCATTGCTGGGATCTCCTTCTCACATACGTCACCAAACCTTCGCCTTCACACGTCTCTTACCTTTCAACCCTTTTCTTCTACCCTCTGTTGCTGGCCTTATTCCTCTCTGCCCGACATGCACACAGACACACAGATACATCCACGTGTGCAACAATGCTATCAGCCATTCCAGGCACGCAGGCCTCAGCACAATGTAAATTATTCAGCTGGGCTTGCTGGAGGCTGCAAGCGAATCATAAATCGAGACAATCTGGGGCCATTTCGAGGGGTGAGTATGGTTAAACGAAGCTAAACATCAATGCAGAAAACCCTCACAACCCTAATGCCATCAAAAAGGATCAAATCAAACCATTCACACTAGCTCGAATCTCTCTATAAATGTTTGGCCATCAGTTCTCCGGACCAGTGGTGCACCTGTCTTTTGTGGATTGCAGGTCTTGGCAGGTCTTCAAAGGTTAAACAACACTTTATGGATGCAAACCAACCCCAAGCCTCGCTAAACGACTTTAATTATGTATGGCTGCCAGGCCAGAGGAGCCAACAGACTACCTGAAGCAGTACCTCATTCCACTCATGTTCAATGTTTTGACATAAAATCCCAGTAAAGCTCTTCTTGCACCGTGTAAATGAATTAGGAATGAGGAAATAAATGCCTCAAAGAGATGCTTGCTCGACACTGAGTTGCCAAAGGTGTGCTGAGTATTATGACAATTTTATTATTTATTTTTGTTATCTACATAGGAAACGCAGGTCATATTTCAGACATTTGTTTTTATACTAGGGCTGTTTTAGATACTGTTGCTGTCCTGAATAGCATGAGTGCAAATGTGATATTGATTTTATACAACAGTTCAATAAATAAGAAGTTAATATGGTGTTATATTTTAGAAACAATATTGACCCTCTTTGCTCAATTTGCCTTCGAAAATATTAGCTTTAAAGCCACAACAGAACTTGTGCGGGTCTCTGAGCAACATACAC
This sequence comes from Tor tambroides, assembly GCA_021397915.2. Lineage (NCBI taxonomy): Eukaryota > Metazoa > Chordata > Actinopteri > Cypriniformes > Cyprinidae > Tor > Tor tambroides. The sequence goes on along the minus strand of JAFVLL020035678.1, from coordinate 4,416 downwards.
TGTCAGTTTCCTTTTCTGAATGAATCAGATGAATGATTCAATGAATGATGAATGAATTGGGTGAATGATTCAATGGCCCATTCATAAAGAGAGCTATTTACTTGATTCCTAAATGAATCGGCCATTTGAGCGAACTGAATCAATGACTCAATGACTTAATCATGCATCACCACCTATTACGTTTTTCACATTTAACACAATGGGCCATTTTTTAACGGTCTAAGCACGTGGTCTGAAGCACATGGCACAGATGAACTTATGGCGTGTCTTAATCTATTTTTGCTAGTTTAACGACAGAAAAAACTATCGGTGTGCCAGGCGCATGGTCCAAAAGGGTTGTACCTATTCTCTTAATGAGTCATGGGTGTGTTTTGGGCGTATAAATACCTTTGAACACATACCTTTGAGTACTTAGCATATATATTTTTAACATAATATATGGACATGTAGCGTTATGTGTGCTAGAGCGTATTGCACTGTCAATTGTACCTGTCCTGACAAAACTCCAAATCTGACAGAATAATAATCAAGCCAAAGAGAGAGAGAGAGAGAGAGAGAGAGAGTTATTCACTTGTTTGTCCAGCTGGTGTTGAACTCATAGTCGGGCATGTGTTTTTTTGTGGTGAGTGTGTGTTCATGTGGGAATGTTCTCTGCAGGACAGCCGCCATGTTTAGCGAGGCAGTTTGCTGTCTAATTACGCACTGCAGGAGTGACCTTCCATAGACCTCCTCCTCTCCAGCCTCAGGTATGAGCAAAAACAGGCAATATTTCCTCTAAACAATACAGTCACACTACAGTGAACTTTGATAATGGCAGCTTTGGTTTGCCATTAATATTTGAAAGTGAAGTCAGTCTCAGGAGACACCTTGATGTCCCCTACCATTGTTTACTGTTTTTAATAAATTTGTGAGCTTTAGCCATGATTCGATTCCTGCTAAAAGACACCAGCATGTATTTCCATGCAGGTCTGGGCTGGTTCATGCTGGTGGACCTGTATTGATATGCTTTTGACAAGTTGCCGGTATAGTATTTTCCAAACAAAATGTGATAGCAAACTCTTTCTGTCATATCTGTCGATCACAAATAATAAGATTCTAAAATAGTATTGTAAACATTATTATTAAAACATGACATTTTAGTTGCAATGTAGTTCCATTTAATTTCAAGCTTTAAAATTGCCAAATAGCTGTTTGGTTTGAAGGTGACTTCTGTGTGAGAGGTGCTTCATAAATTGATATACCACTGACAACAGACAATGGACTTTTTGCCTGCAGAATTTGTCTAATGTGACTGCACCTTAAAGACCCATTCACCAAGAATGATAACTATAGAGGATAACTATAAAGATAACAATATTAGCTTCCACACCAACAAATGATATCGTCTGTTTATTCAAAGCGCATGCTGCTAAAGTGGCATCTGCCGCTTTAAATTCTCCCGCTCTTTATAAGCAGGGTGGATTCTGATTAGCTGTGAATGTTGTTATGGTTCATCAGCTGGAAAAAAAAATGTTCTGAAAGTGATTCCAACGATATCGTTTCTCTGTGCCTTTATCGTTATAGCTGTGGTGTAGACTCTGCTATTCTTTATTATTGAGAGCGATTTTTAGAACTATATCTTTATAGTTATCGTCCTTGGTGTGAACAGGCCTTAAGGCTGGATCCAAAATCGACCCCTATACCTTTATTCACTCTTCCCTACATTAATCCGCCTATATAGTCCACTGAATGAGTGAATGAAAACAAGTGATTGAATTCTGACATTGACGGTGTGGAAGTGCCGAGGACATCTGGGGGAATTCATCTGATACAACACTTACAGTTCCCTAGTGGCCAGCTAGGCTGTACATTCATTATTGAGGTGCATTGTGGGATTTAATAAGTGCACTCAATACTGTCCACTATGATTTCGGACAGCCCTACAAATGGCTGTCCCCTCAAGTATAGTGTACTATATAAGGGGTGATTTAAAACACAGCCTAGATTTGGAAGTGATCATGCATAGACTCTTCTTTCTTAACAAGAATTCTTCTTCAAATCTCTAATTTCAATTGTGTTTGCAGTTAGCATGTTGCTAAGCTACAAAGCACGCACACAATATTAATACATTTAGATTAATTAGATTAATTGAACTAGAGATGTGCACATACTCTGAAGTGATTAATCATGAAAATTATCAGGCATTATTATATTTGACATGACTTTTTACTGAATTCTAAATTCATAGAAACAATTCAAAAAAAGAAAGAAAAGTGGTACGTCATTCTAGAGAAAGCAAGTAATACGAAGCGCAAATGATTAAAATAAACTGCTCCACCTTTGGACATGCTTTTTTGTTATTGTAATTTGACGTGCCACATTAAAAGCACGGCTCCGACCGCTGAACTTCGGTCAAGCAAGTGACAAAAATAGTAGACGTGCTTATACCTGCAGCAGATTTCTGATGTGTTTTTCTTTGAGTTGGTCACCATGACTTTAGCAAGACATTTGTAACAACTTTGACATCGGGAACGCGCGTTATAATGCTGTAAGTTTACAGTTCGCTAGGTTTCGTAACAGAGCCAGGGAGTGATAAGCAAACTGAGTGTGAAAAGTGCTTAAATAAACTGTCTAAATGTTTGTCTGGCTCTTAAAGCAAACATTCCCCTGTCTAGTATCTATTCATAGGTGTATAAAAGACCAAAATGAAACCGCCTTCAAATCAGTGCTTACAAGCTAACCACACACATCGACATAAGTGAAAGTATAAACACAAATAGCCTACTTCACAATGCCCAGATAATGGCACCGCCATGCTCGAATTCCAGCCCTCAATGTGATTTAATTAATGTTGAACTGAGTGGAATATGAAACTATATCATTTAATGACCTTTCTTAATTGCTGTGGCACTGATGGGACAGGTAATTTATTTGAAGGTCTCTTTTCCTTCCTCTGTTTCCTCTGATGGTCTTTCCATGCCTGTTTTGTTTGCATATCTGGGCATTATGATGAGTGGCGCTTGTTAAACACTGATGATTTTGACAGGCAGGGCTGTATCAGCAGAAACACAGGCCATAAATCGCCCTGGTTTCAGATTCCCCAAGGTTCTGTGGGGCTATAAATGAACCTGGTCACCCAAGATGAAAATATTGCACACACTGCTATGAAGCATTGAGAAAATCAAATACTAATATATATATATATATATATATATATATATATATATACACAGTACATCAGCAGAAATTAATGTTTAATATTTTACTTCACCTGCATAAATTAACTGAAATCATCCAATTTGAAAACTGTTGCTTTGAATAATGTACACGATACACAATAAATACTCTAGAATTCACTAAAAATAATTTCTTGTCATTCTCTGTTGTATTTTTTTCATATAATACCTAATTTCAAAAGGTATTTCTGCCTTGACTGTTTTAGACAAACATAAAGATGGGTTGATGTTTGCTGTTGTCTTTCATACCATGGTGGTTAATTTGTAAATCTGATCTATGCTTTTCACTCTGCAGTAAGTTACAAAAGGATCCATATGTCCTTTTCCTGTAAATCCAATCCCAGCATCCTATGATTCTCGGTTTAGATAACAGCTCTCCAGATTGGGACACAGCTTGTGGCAAAGGTTGGGAAGGTTCCCCCCCATAAACACACACACACACACACACACACACACACACACACACACACACACACACACTCTCTCTCTCTCTCTCTAAAACACACTCAAGCACAGTGATGCACATGCTCCAGAACTGAACTGCTGCCACACTTCACAAGTCTTGTCAACAAACCAACGAAACATCTGTCATTTTATTTGCCACAGTTTGGCGAGTTTGATGCTTCAACTTTAATGTTATTTCACGGTTTGGCGAAAGTGCAAAAATCACCACCTGGTGATTGCTCAACCTTTTCATTTTTGAACAGGGATTTGTTAAGAAGACAAATAGAAGAAAACCACTGCTGCATGTCTCTAGCCTTTCATCAGTACTGAGGCACAGACTCCCCATCAAGCACAGAAGTACCCTTATTTTCTAGGGGGGCTGGGGGGTCTGGACCCCTGGGTGAAATGTTTTTATCTAAAACAGCACCAAAGCAGTCTGGATACTTTGAGAGCAGCATATTTGTATTTTCTTGAGAACTTCTGTGATCTATCTACGGCATATCGGGAAAATCCACTATATTCTACTTTGTAAAAATATATTGCACAATATTTACTTTATACACAGTCTGAATATATTTAGGCATAGATATTTTTTGTATTTGAAGCATATAAAATTCCCATTCACTTGGGTTACACAGTTTTAATATAAATAAACTTAATGTGATGCAGTCATACACGAAACGGACAAAAAAAAAAAAAAAGGTAGGATTTCTGAAAAAAAAAAAAAAAAAAAAATAATAAAATTTATTTATTTTAA
>JAFVLL020035677.1:0-14012 GCA_021397915.2 Tor tambroides | reverse complement strand
TGCTCATCGCCGCCGCCGAGCCATTGGTTCGATTTTATAGCACTGCACGAACCAATGGACGTGCAGTTTCACTGCATGATTGAAAAGGCTTCAGTTGAAGAGGAAAAAAAGAGTTTTTCCCACACAGCGTCTTACGACTCAGTACTTGTTCCCATATCTCAGGGAACCGAGGTTACGAAAGTACGATTATTCTCTCAAAAATGAAAAATTTGTGATTCTGTTGTTTCAAACCTGTATGATGTTTTTTTTTTCCTGCAGAACATAAAAAAGTATTTGTTGTTGTTGTTTTTTATTAATAAATGAAAGTCAGTAAAGTCAGGTTTTTTAATCCCTAGTGTTCTTTAAAATATCTCCTTTTATGTTCCACATAAGAATACAGTGTGAGTAAATGACACAATTTTCATTTTTGGGTGAACTATCTCTTTAAGTGCATGGTTCATTGATGGCAGCAGATCTATTTGGATTCATTTAAATAATGGAGTTACCTTACTGCAGTCAGTGACTGTTTTTTCCTATCCTCATTTGCTCTTTGTCTGACGTGGAAAGGATTAACATATCTGCCAAGTGAACTAATATGTACAATCCAGACGTAAGCAAGTTTTCTTTGAAAGAAAAGAGGAAAGAAGACAACAAAGGTGGTGAACTAAACCTCAAATTAATATTTTATGCATATGACCTTTGAAGTTGTAATGTTATGTGTAATGTGTGGTTCTCCTCTTCCTCACATGTGTTTAAAATGACTCCTCTACGTATGAAAGAAACTTCCAAAAGGCCTGTTGGTCACTTCCCCCAATGAGAAACATTCGAACGAGTGAACTTATTGTCCAAATATGGTGATATAGTCAGTTAAACACTGTTAGCGGCATCATTTTTAAATGTTTGACATAATATCCTCTTTGTGTTGCATGGCATCTAATTCAGTGCTTGTGCTGGTATGTGTGTGTGTAGATTTGTTCGTGTGGGACTGTGTGTTTATAACAGTTTGTTATGTGTGGGTTTCAGACTGGATGAACCTCCTCACCTGGCCTAATCACACACACCGACACAGTACTGGTTAAGATGACCTCTAATATTCTGTAGAACTTTGACAATAAGAGATCTGTGTGTGGATTCACCAGGTGTTACTGTTGGAGAGGAAGAAGATGAAGAAGTCAAGTCAGCCCACCTGGCTGTCTTAAACACCTGTGTTGGATCTTTCACTGATAGTTTAATGGCTTAATTTATACATCTGATAATTGCCGCACTACAGCATATAGTTCCAATAACTTTTAAACTCAAGAGACAATCAAGTCTCTTTCCATTATGTGCACCTGGTGCACCGCGGCTGTAACACTGGTATAAAAAAGGGTCTTTCCTTTAGACAAGGTTTGTTATCTCTGCTAAGGGTGGGCCTTTAAACAACGACCTGATGCTGTACTACAGCTCGACAAAGGCTGACATAAAAATAGCCTGTTTTTACGCATGTCACTGACAGGGTTAAGTTTGTGTCTAAGTGTGTGTGTGGCATTCAGAGAGAGTGTGACTGTGAGTGAATGGTGACTGCACTGACAGGGCCACCCATTTAGTCTCAGCAAGTGGCCGACCAGAGGAGGGGCAAAAAAATTCAACCTCCATGTGCACCTCTGCCTTTTGTGATCTGTCCTTACCCAACCCCAATCATGAAATTACACTACACAGTCTAATTATTACTCTGTTACACTGACCCAATTCCCAGACTGTAAGAAAACAGCTGTTCTTGCATCAGCTATCAAGTAGCAGCAAGTGGAAATTATGTTCCAATCAAGTCAAATAACACATACTATCCCTATTATCCATATGTAGGCTTTATATACACATTCAAATGTGTGTTGGTTCTTAGGCCTACAGTTTCCCAGGGATGAGCGATAATAGAAAATGAACAATGCTATTGTTGGGATCTTATTAACAAACCTCACGGTAAATAGATTGAGAATTGTAAAGAATTTAACAAATCACATTCAGTTAATGATTCTTAGTTAGTTAGTAGCCTACTTTTAAATAATTTGGGAATGCAGAACAGATTTTTTTTTTTGTGATTTTCACAGCCTTCTTAGAGGTGGCATAAATGGAATCCAATAAATGGTCTTAAATGGTAACATATTTAATTCATTTATTTGTATGGAATATATTGACCATGTGTAGGCCTAACTACACATTGATATTTGAACAACCAGTCAGCAAGTGCACTGGTGTATTTGTACCGTAATTCTCATCATTGTAAACTGTATGATTCACTAAGTAGAAATGACAGTCATTTGTTCGGGAATCAGACACTTGCACTTGCATTCATTTAAAGGGGTCATCGGATGCAAAATTCACTTTACAAGTTGTTTGAACATAAATGTGTGTTGGAAGTGTGTGTACACATCCACCCTATAATGATAAAAATCCATCCAGTGTTTTTTTTTAATCCCTATTTTAAAATCCCCTTTCTCAAATCAGGCTGTTCTGAGATTCCTGGCAGAATGACATAGTTCTGTGCAGGCCACTCCCACGATAGTTGCTTGACAAGGCCGTCTAACCTTAGACCCGCCCTGAGTGATCTGTGAGCTGTCCGCCATTGTGTCGACAAGAATGTCTCCGATTAAGCGATTGAGGTGTTTTGTTGTTGGATGTAATAATGAACATAGCAGTCGTCATTTACTCCCGACATCTGAGCCGCTGTTTCTTTCATTTTTGAAGGGAATGCGCCGATCCCCGATCTGCCTAAATGCATCTATGATCGCGCGAATCATTCGTGATCCAGCTTTATCTACAGAAGAAGTGAGTATAAGGGATTTTTATGAGTCTTTGCAAATCGTATTTCCTAATATGTGCTAGTTAACAATTTCGCGGCTGAAGTTTACAGTCTGCTCGTCACCCCACGGAAGAGAGGGGCGGGGTCATCAGAGTCATTAGCATTTAAAGCAACATGGACTAGAGCTGATTTTGACAAGGTAAAAAGGGTGTTTTTTACACTACCATTGAGAAATTTTAACCAAAGTATGTTATAGACTTTTCATTAAGACCCTAAAGAATCATATCAACTTGTGCAAAATGAGCATCCGATGACCCCTTTAACAGGAAATGTATACTGGAAGTGCACAGTATGCCTTTGATTCACTAACAAGAACCGACTCAATAGAGTAATTTGTTCGAGAATCGGTCTACACTGTTCGCGTTTCTGATTTGCGCTGTAGATTCTGGAGTGGTTTTGCGGTGCTGTTGAATACGTATTAGAAGTAACATATTCATCTGCAAAACGCAAAAACTATTATCTGAACCGATCATCATTCGGTTCTGGTTTATTTTGGAAATGGAACCGGTTCTGAATAAAGAAATAGCCTATAAGTTTTAGATAAGAACTACTTCTCGATTCCTAATCCTAATGGCTAAGCTACAGATCAAGTGGTGACAGTCAGAAAGACCACCCTCAGTGTGACACCACCAATCTGTGTGGGTGTGAGAGAAAGGTGGAGAGATGGAAAGAGAAAACAATGAAGTCTGAGAGAAAATTAGAGGTTGTTGTTAGCACTCTTTTAATCCATTTGTATGGCTGAGCATATTTGTGTATAGAGATGTCGTATTATACCCTTATCCTTAAATAATGAAATGATGATATGCTGCTGAATAAAACATTTTGTGATGAATTCAAACAATTTCAGCTTCTGCATATTATCCACTAATCACCCACAATCCAGTGTAGTCTGTAGATTCTGTGCTGAATTCTCTGCAAAGTAACTAGTCAGCATAAGCTCATAAAAAATATGAAGGCGTTTTTAATTAGATTTTATGTGCAATATGTCTCTAATTTACAAAGAAAACATGATGTTGTCTTGTATGCAATGACTTTGAGGAATTTAGGAAAATGTTTGTTTAAAGGCTGTCTCTCCTACTGTTGTCCTGAGGAGTGCATAAACAGCCGATCATGTGGCCAGTGACAGAAGCCTCTGCTGTGTCAACAATGTCACTGTGAGCAGCAGCTGATAGAGGCCAACACAAACAGTGAAGTCTAAACAGCCTTCCTCCTCACCTGTCTCAAGCACAAGCCCTCACACCTGCTTCACTGAGACTAATACAGACCTGAGACTATGGGGAGTAGCTACAGTATAAAATTCATTTCTGCAAATCATTGTACTCAATCATTTTACTCAATGTGAAAATGTGCATGTGACAGAAAAATAGGCTACTAGTAATTTAAACTTTTAAAACTATACACTACCGGTCAACTGTGCTCTGTTCAGGATTGAAATATGCCTCAACATGTTGTGAAGTGTGACATAAGCATGTAAGAATTGATGGTTCACTGTTCCACTTATCGCATGAGCTTCAGAACATGCTTGTGTCATGCTTCACAATATGCATGATGCAAAGCTTCAAAACTCTTTCATGATCCTGCATATGACATTTGGCTGGAAGCGGTGTTTAAAAAAGTTTTAAAAAGTTTGTATTTTTGTCACACACAACTATCCATCGCTTAAGAAGTTGTTGATTTATCAACTGTGATCGTGTGGATTACCATAGTGTTTACTTTGTGTGGTTTTTGAAGTGTCAGCTAAGGGGTCCATCCACATGCATTATATGGACTCACAGAGATGGATTGTTTTTCTAAAAATCTTTGTGTTCTGCAGAAGAAAAATGTCATATGGGACGGCATGAGAGTAAATAAATGAGAGAATTTTCATTTTTGGGTGGAGTAAACTTACTTATTTTAAACTTACTTTTGCATTAAAGGGATGCTCCACTCAAAAGAATAATCAAAATAGTTATGATTTATCATCATCTTATGTCAAACACAAAATGAAACGTTTAGAAAAGTGTTCACACTGCTCGTTTCCATTCAGTGACATTGCATGTGGATCTATCTGTCTTCCCCCACAGAAGAAATTATGTGAAAACCTTCATTATTTGGTGAGGTCATTTTGTCCCTGTCCAATTTGCATGCATATTTATCGTGTTATTTGTGTAACAAACATGTAGGATGCTAACAAAACATTTATGATGTAAATAAGGTAAATGAAAATAATCGCGCGCACACCCACAGACTCACTTAAGTGCACGCGCACACACACACACACACACACACACACACACACACACAAACACGTGTATCTCCTTCTTCCCAGACTTTTTTTGGTCCCGGACGCCATAGGACGCTAGTGATAGTGTTCTCATGGCTGATCGGGCATTTTCCACTGTTTATCTGCCTGACACCTCTGCAAGGTGGGTTCCCAGACTGAGGGGGCACAGTTTCCGTTTGATACTCTTCTTCTGGTAAAAAGACCCCCACCCTCCCATCCACCCACTCCACATGTACATTAAAATCTGCCTGTTTATCTCGAATAGATATCGTTCTATTTTCAGAATGGGAAACAAGCTCTGTACTTCCTTTGTAGATTTGGGACGCCAATTTCATACTGTAGCTGTGTCATACTCTTTGACAATGTTTTTCTTTCTCTGGGTAAACATTAGACATTTCCCATTGTGAGATTTACTTTATATTGGCTATTTAGAGATTGCGTAATATACATTTCTGCCAACACTCTAACATCAGTGACCTGCTACAATCTCCCATCGGTGCTGGGGAGTTGGTATTTCAAAATCTAACATGAATCAGTGAGAGTTATAATGACACATTGTTCCTCTCTGCTTGCAAAGGAGACTCTGGGATGGGTGACAGACGTAAACTGTTGATGAGGAATGCCGTTTTCCTCTTGCACCCACTGTGTATTATGGTAACATTTTTCCTGTTCTGAATTTCTTTTCTTTCACACCTACAGTTTCACAGTCCTTTCTCAGCAGGTCTAAAGGCCACAGGCCTCCCCAGACTGCATTCGGATAAAGGCTGATTTATGCCACGGCTTGAAGGGGAGCAGCGTGGGCCGGCATCCTGAGCTATATAACTGTCCTCTTCATCACTCGGTTATTAATAGACTAGATTTCAGATTGGGGTCTTCCTGTTTTACTGAACAGTGAAGATTTAAATAATAATTGTTATTATTATTGATATTTTGGAAACACTTTAGTATAGGGACCATTTCTCACTGTTAACTAGTTGCTTATTAGCATGCCTATTATTAACATATTGGCTGTTTATTAGTACATATAAAGCACATATTCTGCATGATACATCCCGAATCCTACCCAATACCTAAACTTAACAACTACCATTCTAACTATTAATAAGCAGCAAATTAGTAATTTATTGAGGTAAAGTTCGTAGTTAGTGGTTTGTAATGGTGAGATTTGAACCTTAAAATAAAGTGTGACCATTATTTTTTTTAGTAGTGAAACTAAATTGATTGAAATATTGTGGTGTCCATAAATCTGAGACTACTAGTGGAAAAAATATAAACTATGTAGTTAATATACAATAATTTCAGAAAACAGAAAAGAAAAGAAAAGAAAAGAAAGAAAAAAAAGCTAAAACTTTTGAATAGTGTGATTATTTGATTGTTTACATTAGAAAGAATTTTTTTTAAAAAAAGTTCCGACAATCCCAGATTTTCAGTGTGGTCTCAGACTTTTGAAGATCAACACCAGTGACAACATATTTGCCCTCAGTCTTTATGTTTGTTATGTGTAATGACAGTTAATGGTCAATGTTTATGTGTTGTTATTGCCATCTCATCCTTTATATTTCTTTTACCTGGATCTTTAGAATAAATATATCTTTGTACTGGGTTGGTAAATCCAGCATATTATATGTATATGTATACATCTATGAGTAGTTCTGTGTAATTCATAGCAGGTATGTCCTTGCTGTTAATTAATTTCAAAGTTCATTTACAAAACCTACGAACAACATAGTCAAAACATGCACCAAAAAGCATTGGTTTGGGAGTTCCCTCACCCTCTAACAGCTCACTGAATGAATTGTCTTTGGCCTATCCAAATCTCTACCCACAACCAGCTGGCCTGGCAAAAATGTTGATTATGACCTTTTAGCTGATGGGTGTTACAGCCCAGAAATACAAGAGGTTTACAATTGTATTAAAAATGGAACTTAATAACATCTGAGATATGATCTTTTAACAAAACCAAATGATGTACTGCACATACTGAGACAGAGATAAACACAAGAGACAAACTGATCACATCCTTGTTGACTGATTTAAGTTGTTGGATAACAATGACATATTTATGCATTTAAGTATCATTCACTTGCTCCATTGAAAGGCTGCAGAAATGGTGCACATTTATTTATTTTTATTTACTTTGTTTATTTTTTTTTGGTAGTTTTTGACTATTTTTTTGATAAAAGACCAATGCCAAATGCTAAGATGTATGGTGAGTAATGAGTATAGGCTATAATATTATTGCTATTTGACTAGTCAAAAAGAAGTCTGAGTGTGAACCTAGTGATGGTTTGTGATTAAAAGCAAAACATTAGCCATGTAACTTTTTGAATCGGGTTTTAATGATTTGTTATGAACTAGGCTACTTGATATTTCAAGGATTAAGGATTCCCATTTAAAACAAGTTATTAACTGTCCTAGATAGCACTTCATGCCAACAATTGGTACATTTTCTGGATGATGTTAACAACTAAGCTAGAAGCAATATTACAGACCTTTAATCATCCAAATCTGCCACCAAGCCCAAGTATTAAGATCAGAAAGTGGAAGACGTTTCCCTTTGGGAAATCATTACTGACTCTGCATTGTGGGAAAATTTAAAGAGGGACTTTTTGAGGAGTATTCACACAGACAGGGAGAGGAATAGTCACTTTCCATAATAACAGAGTATCCATCATCCATTATGGAAAACATTGAAGATGGTCAGACTTGCTCAGTAACCAGTGATTTTCTTCAGCCTTTTATCAGTCTGTGCAGGTTAGCATTAGGTTAGCAAGACAACTGACCAGGTTTCTGTGTTAAAAAGGTGTTCCTTTTGGATAAGAAAAATGGCCAGTTGTGTAAACCCTTGCTAACAGATGATATGTTCCTTTGGACATGATGCATTGATAAGATGATATTTAAAGTTGGCATGAAACAGAAGTTGTGTTCATCTTTTCTTCCCTATTGTGACTTACTGCCAAGTGAAACAGCTTCTTGAAGGATAAAAAAAAAGAATCGGTATAATAAACACCGCAACATACCATAAAAAATACAAATTTTTAGTTTTGATATTATGGTGATTTTAGTGACTTTTTGGTGCATATCCGATTGGAATCAGATCATATTTAGCAAGTGTGAGTGGTAAAAAAATCTGTTTCAAGTTACATTCACATTGTTTGAAATCCTGTTCAGATCACATTTCTGTAAGGTCATTTCAATAAGACTGCTGTGATTGGATTTTGTGTAGCTTTTCTCAAGAAATGCCATTTTCTCATGACGCCTAGAATGTAAACATGTCAGGTGTTGTTGCAGAAAACAAGATGAAAGTTCATCAGAAACAAGTTTGTGATGGTGTGAAGTTCAGGCTGAGCAGAAAATTACAATAATATGCTAACTGGCCTGGTCTACATAGCTCTTTGAATTTTGAGACTGGTGGAGATGGCAGTATAAAATAAAGCCACATACACTGCCGCTCAAAAGTTTGGGATCAGCAAGAATTGTAATGTTTTTTAAGGGAGTCACTTCTGCTCATCAAGGCTGTATTTATTCGATCAAAAATACAGAAAAAAATGAAATATTGTAAAATCTTATTGCAATTTCTAATATTGGATTCCTATTTTAATATACTTTAAAATAGAATTTATTTCTGTGATGCAGCGCTGAATTTTCAGCATCATTACTCCAGTCTTCAGTGTCACATGATCCTTCAGAAATCATTCTAATATGCTGATTTATTGTGAGTGTTGAAACTGTTGTACTGCTTTATATTTTTTTGGAACCTGTGATAAATTTTTCTTTGATTCTTTGATGATTACAAAGTTAAAAAGAACAGCATTTATTTAAAAATGAAATTGTGTGTTACAATATATGCTATTCAAAAGTTTGGGGTCAGTATTTTTTCTGTCTTTTTTTTTTTTTAAGAAATTAATACTTTTATTTAGGAGGGATGTGTTAAATGAATAAATGTCATAGTAAAGACTTATATTGTTAGAAAAAATTTCTATTTTGAATAAATATTGTTCTTTTTAACTTTGTATTCATCAAAGAATCAAAGAAAAAAAAAATCACAGGTTCCAGAAAAACAATATTAAGCAGCACAACAGTTTCAACACTCATAATAAATCAGCATAATGGAATGATTTCTGAAGGATCATGTGACACAGAAGACTGGAGTAATGATGCTGAAAATTCAGCGCTGCATCACAGAAATAAATTCTATTTTGAAGTATATTAAAATAGGAAACCAATATTAGAAATTGCAATAAGATTTCACAATATCACTGTTTTTTTCTGTATTTTTGATCGTTGCACAAATTTGATAAATAGTTGCGTTACACAGTATGGACATTCAGTCATTTAGATCAGATTTCAAATAATAATCAGACACAAATTATCAGATTTGGACTGACAGCGTGAACATAGTTGGTATCCTGATCTTAAGCACTATGGCTACTAATTACTTCGATAAATCAGCAATTACAATGGCATTTAAGGCAACACACAAACATGTCTTTCCTGGAAGGGCTGCTGTTGAATTGATGTTCATTATGCAATTTGTATTGTGGAGGCTGCTTTAAAACCGCATGGGCTTCCCCTAAAAATTCATCAAAATGCAGCAGTGTTATTTATCTACAAGGGTACTGTAGTTTGTCAACATGTTGAGCAATGGTCACACAGGAGTTTATTACTATGGTCATCAAGGCAAATTTCAAAGCGGTGGATCTGTTTCGAATAAGTCAGTTCAAGAGTTTCATGTGGTTCAGAAGAGCTTGAGATGGCTTATGGTCTAATTCAACACTGAAAACACAGGCTGTATCAGATTTTAGAATGTATACTGATTTGCAAAAGGAACAGTGTTGAGTTATGAAATGTGTTTATTGGCTTACAGCTTTACAACAGGGCTTGATAGAGACCCTTGAGATGTGAGGGAAGGGTTTGGTGTCCACGTCCAGCAGGGAACTCAGATATTGTCAGCCCTACTTCCAAACACATTGAACTTGATTGTGGTTTTGTTGTGAATTCTTGCGAACTACTTGACACTGGTTTTCACCATTTATTGTTAGCATGATCTTACAGCATTTCATTTTCAAATGTTGACAGTTTTATTCATGTTTTGATCTCAGGCGTCCTTGTAGCTCCATTAGTAAAGTGTGGCTCCCAGCAATACTAACGTAGTGGGTTTGAGATGTGATCTGTTCAAATATTTACTGTGGATGCACTTTAAGGCACTTCAGACAAAGGCACAGACAGTTATGTTATATCATGACAACACTTAGTCACTACAATCATATATTCTGCATTAACATACTGTATATGTAAGAGAATTTGTGCATGTGCATGCGTATGTGTTGGCGCTAGTTATTCTCTTGAGAAGCAATGTTAGGTCAGTGCATCCTCCCAGGCCGGCCTTGTTTGAGGAGAGTAGGCAGGGAGTCATAAACACATCTCACTCTGTTTAAACACAGATGACTTAGAGTCTCCTATTACTCGGATTAGTGTTCTCTCTCTTCTTTCACTCGCCTGATGTTACTATTTTGCACAGCCAAAAAAAATTATTCAGGAATAAAGTGAGTGGAGCTTTAGGAACAATTTAAGCAGAATATAATTGATAACAATGTCTGTCATAGTCTAGGGGGTGTGCGAGTTGTCTTGGAGGAAATGTACCCTTTAAAAGAACTTTAGTTCCTCTGATGTTCTGTAGTGGATCACTTGGTGACATCTTAATACATCCTCTTTTATGAGGGTCTGCATGTGTTATTGAGGGAACAACTGAGAACAGGGTCCTGGACTGAACTGTCACTTCACTGTATAGCTGGGTGGTCTCCCCTTCCAGGAGAGGATTGTTAAAATAGGGGTTTATCGCGCCTTGATGTATTTGTAATGAACACACTGTAGTGCTTGTGTTTTTCTTCTGTTGCTCACAAATAGCGGGTGTCACTAGCAAACTTCATTGTCTAATGGAGGCTCTGTTTATTTCTCTGATTCTGTTTATTGGGAGGATTTTAGTATGATTTCCAATTTCCAGTTGCTTACACTGGTGGTTCTCCATTCTAGTCCTGGGGAGCCCCTGCTCTGCTCATTTTCTATGGCTCTGACACACTAAGTTCAGTTCCTGGATCTCTCTCCTAATGAGCTGATGATCTGAATCAGGCGTGTTAAATGGGAGCAGGGGGTCCCAAGGACTGGAATTGAGAACCAGTGGATTGGTGAGATTTTTTAAAATGTATTCAAAAGCAGTCTCTTATGTTGACCAAGGCTGTATTATATAAAAACTATAATACTGCAAAAATATTATTTTAAAATATTTAAATGATCTAATTCAATATATTTTAAAATTGTAATTCATTCCTGCGATGGCAAAGCTGATTTATGAGCAGCCATTGCTAATATGCTGATTTGGTGCTCAAGATGCTAAATGTTGAAAACAGTCGCTGAATGGAATGTATAAAAGAACAGCCTTCATTTGAAATTGAAATCTTTTGTAATATTCTAAATGTCTTTACTGTAACTTTTGATCAATTTAATGCACCCTTGCTCAATTTCTTAAAAAAAGTAGTATATATTCTGTACCATTATAAATCACTTTAAAACAGCCACTGAGCTCTCACTCTTTTACCTGACTATACCCTACCTGCTAATGTACTGTAGTCAGTATATCAGGCTTATGTCATAGCACACAATCGTCACACAGCTGTGGATGAGAGGAGAGCAGAGGAGAAATCAGCTGTCAAGTTTGTTTGGCCATTGAGAATGTGGGCCAAAAATGAGAAGTAATTAATGATGATGTGAAGCATTGAAGTGTTTATAATAATTATAATGGAACTACATACTGTACATGTAGAAGATTTAGAATTTCACCATCTCAGTCTTTAAATTAAAAAGAATGCTCCAGAGGAATATTAGATTGGCATTCCATTGTAAAAGTTGGAATGTTTTGGAATGCTTTTTATCTATTTTACTTTTAATTATTTGTAGATCATTAGTTCCGGTCTTGGAATTTGATTGATTTGCTGAGTGGCATTCCTTGAATATTTTATAGTCCACTTTTTTCTTTCTTTCCTTTACTTCTTTCTTTCTTTCATGTTTTTATTGTCTTTTTATTTTTTTGTAAATTATTAATTCGCAAGTTATCTTTACAGAATAATATTGGCTAATACTAGCATATGTAATATGTACACATGTAATAATAATAATAATAATAATAATAATAGCATCATGGGACACCATTTGGCCAGTTTTCTCTAAATAAGTGGTTTTCATTCAAGGGGACAGGGCCCTTGAATAACTTGAACTTGAATTAAACAGTGGTCTCAGTATGTCTTGAGTTCTTACTGGAGTGAAACTCTTATGTGCAGAAATGAGACAGTGGAGTGACTAAGAAACGTCTCCCACCCTGTGCTTACAAGCTGACTTCATTTCCCTATAAGCAGCTTTAGACCATGAGGTATTTTTGAGAGGCCCTAGTCAGGGGTGGTTCTAGACCATAGTAACTGGGGTGGGGGTGGGTGGGGGGGGGGGACTTGTGCGTTTAGGGAGCACAATTTTAAAATTCATCTTAACCTTAATTATTATTCATTCAGTCATTTTTCACCGTCATGTATCACTGCAATCTCTAAAAGTGACACAACAAACACATAAAAAACAAACAAACAAACAATAAAACCATCACAGAAAATTTTAATGGTTTCCACTACAAATACCATTACAAACATTACAAACCATCAACTTTTAACCATTAAAAAATGGTTTTCTGTAGTGTGTTTTGGGACATATTCCATTAGGATTTATTGGTTTTAACAAGCCACCAACAGAAGGCAACCAATTACCAGTAGAGACAAACAGGGTCCATTACAGTTTCCAGTAAAACCAATACAAGTCCCATTATAACCAGTAAAACCATTACTAATTTTGTAATGGTGTCTATTGTTTTTTTCAGCAGGGGTTTTATTTTTATTTATTTATTTTCTTTATTCAATATATCCCTAAAATATGTCATGAAATATCTCGATTCTCAAATATGTGTAAGTAAATGCATTTTTCACCTTTATAGATTATGTTATTTGGTCTATAATGGGCGATAGGCAAAGTAGCCTAATACTGTAATCTATTAACTACGCATAAAAGCCCGTCTTTTTTTCTTAAGTACCAGATATGGGTGTCATGCCATAAAAATACTTTTAATACGACTGACTTTGTATTTAATGTGAATTTAATAAAAACACTGTAAGTTAATTAGCCTATAATACTTTCATTGTAGAAAAAGAGAGCAAAGAACGTTTACATTATCAAAGAACATTTTCACTTAAGTCCAGCGAGTTCAAGCACTCTCAAAAACTGCCATAATAATCTCTAAAGCTGTTTACACTGTGAAATTAATATCTTACTTACACTCGTACATCTTCACTTTGTTGTTTCTGATGAGAGAATTAACATTAGTCAGACGATAACAGCACTGATTGGTCCTTGCATTCATAAGCTCAACAGAATCGTATGTGATTGGTTATAATGTGCAGTGCTTTAAAAATGTGTGTGTGTCTGGCTCTGTGCCAGCCAGCGAACGCAGATTTGAATTTCTATATGGTCTGTATGGTTCTATATATATATATATATATATATGTGACCCTGGACCACAAAACCGGTCTAAAGTGTCAATTTTTAGAAATCGAGATTTCTACATCATCTGAAAGCTGAATAAATAAGCTTTCCACTGATGTATGGTTTGTTAGGATCGGACAATATTTGGCCGAGATACAACTATTTAAAAATCTGGAATCTGAGGGTGAACATTTTTTTCTCAAAATATTGAGAAAATTGCCTTTAAAGTTGTCCAAAAGAAGTTCTTAGCAATGCATATTATTAGACAAAAATGAAGTTTTGATATATTTACGGTAATAAATTTACAAAATATCTTCATGGAACATGATCTCTACTTAATATCCTAATGATTTTTGGCAT
>JAFVLL020035676.1:0-11463 GCA_021397915.2 Tor tambroides | reverse complement strand
TTTAAAGGCACAAATAAGCCACGTAATTACTGTGTGGCAACCATAATATCTTTTAAGACATGCTGATCACTGAGGAAGGGGGCTAATCAGAAATCTCATTCAGCCATTTAATCAAAACGTGTTTGTGCATTGAACACACATTTACACATGATACGATGTGACAGACTAAAAACTGCTTTGAGATATTGGCTCGCATGAGCATCTTCAAAGTATTATGTATAAAGCAGTAGTTTCTGAATTAGTGGTGATTTCTAAGGCGAGCACCACTCTTACTTTTGCGCAGTTTTTGCTGTCTCATTCAGACCTGAATGATACATGTTATGACATTTTGATGATAAATTACGAGGACAAAAAGATAAATATTTAACAATAATAATAATAATAAAAAAACTTATGAATGAATTATTCAAAATAAGATCAATAAAATGCATTTAAAAAAAATACACGGGATGATTGCTTGTTTCAGGCTGACCTTAATTAAAATATGCATTGAGGAATTCTTTATCTTTAACATCAACACCGTTTTCTTAAACACAAAAGCTGCTGCAGCAATGTAATGTGAGATCTGTCAATCTACACTCACTATGCATTCATTCGGTGTGGATTTATTCCACATGCATTTATAGGTTCTGGAATGAACAAGTAATTAACAGGTGAGAATACACATAAGTGGCAGTCTCTGTGTGAGAACTGGCACTCTGTAATTGCCTTTAGTTTCAAGATGGCAGGATATGGCAGCTCCTAATGGCGTTTCAGTGTCCCATAACATACGCACTCCACTGGTATATCTGTCAAATTAATGAATCGTCTAGACACGTGAATTTATGTTAAATAATGCAGGAGGAATGCAGGTAGCACCTACCCTGATCAGTCCACTTCTTCTCTTCATCTACTCTTCTCTTCTTACCAGTCTGTCAGACAGCTTTACAGGAGCTTGCTGGAATAAAGGCTTGATTGAACTCATGGCTGAATGAAATTTCCTCATTTTCCAAACACTAGTCCGAATAGGCCACTCGCTGCCCAGTTATTTGTCACAAGGGTTGTATCTGTGTGTCTGTGACTTATTTCTGTGCTCTTTTGGACTGCAGACAGTAGTGTGTGTAAGAGAGCATAGGCTGTTATCATCGACAAACAGTGAGGGGTGAGATAAGTGGAATGCTTCAGGCCATTCTCTCTCTCTCTCTCTCTCTCTCTCTCTCTGTTTTAGTAGGTACATTGTCTCTCTACAGTCCAACTCCTGCTCTGTTCCTCCAGTTTCTCTTCCTTAAGCCTCACTAAACCCCACCGAGCCAAGCTGTGCCCTAGACCCTATCTATCTATCTATCTATCTATCTATCTATCTATCTATCTATCATTCTGCCGTTCTATCTATCTATCTATCTGTCTATCTATCTATCTATCATTGTTCTATTTATCGTTCTATTGTTCTATCCACACTACATTAAATGTAATTTAATGAAAATAATTTTACAATAAAATGTATACATATAATAAAGTTTATTATATGCTTGTGAATGTACATATTAACTATTTTAATAAAATAAATTAAATGTAAGTTTATTTTACAGTTTTTCTCAGACGCTTTGATGCATTTCTCGAATCATCCTTAATATTTACAAAGAAGTCTGTGCATTTCTCAAAACAGTTCGCACAAAGAGCACCACACAATGGATTACCTGCAAAAGCCTGTAACTTACTCAAAATCTTTAGTTCATCTGTCAAAAGTAAGTATTTATGTCAATGAACATATCAGTGCCATCAGAATGAAAAGTCCTTGTGTCATTGTTCACAAACAAGATAGTCAAAATGCTTAGTCATGTCGTCAATATAAAAGTGCACTCGGTTAGTATTACCTGATGTAAACTATGGCAACAGTTTGGATGACAGTTACTGTATTATGTGCCATATATCCATTTCAAAAATACAAATTTACACATTACTGTATTTGGGATATTGATTGAAGAGACCGGATAGGATTCACAGGATTACACTTTTACTAGTGGTCTGACAAAAAAACAAGCAAGCAAACAAAAAAACACATTACAACGCCATTGTGATATAGAAAAGAAAAAGAAATATGGGCACAAAGGCAAATTTGTCACTCTTGTGTTGTCCTCTGTCTATATGCTTTCCAATTGAAGGTTCATGAGATGTACCGTTGAGCTATTTCCGAGAACTGGTTTATCATTGTTGATCTACATTCTCTTCATTAGTGAAAGTCAAGATTCACTTTGCACAATTCATGATGTGGAGGTTGAACAGGTAGTTTTGAGAATTTAATTTCTGATTCGAGAATTGCACCAAAGCTACTGAGAAAAACGTCAAATAAAAAAATTCAAACAAAATTGCATTTAAAATTCATATAATTATACGTATATTGTATTTTATTAATATGTAAAAACATGGTACTACACTCAAGTATAATAAAGTGTTAGCCTATATGTATGTTTGTATATATAATATTAATTTATTTACATTAATGTATTAAATTTGTATTGTGTAATTTTAATTGTCATAATATTATAATAAAATGTATTATTTTTTACATTATAAACTTAAGTACGCAAAGGTTGGCTAAAATACAAAACTATCGATTTTATAATATTAGTTTTTTTGTTTATTTTACATAAGAGTTTTGTAATAAGAAGCTGTACTTGCACTGATGTCGGATGTATCATTTATTTGTTGTGTAATATAAACAATTTTGTCATTTCCAACAAAAATAACTACATTGTGATATGTAACCTACCGTTATGATGATATAAAATTACTCATACCCCAGCGCTTTACTGTAACACTGGAAGGCAAGTCTTACTGAAGGGCACTGTGTTAAATCAAGATTGATTCATTCATTTGGGAGGAGCACTCGAGAATCAAGAGGCGAAGATCTCCGGTCTTTTTTTGGATCCTTGGCTGAACCCGCGTCGTTATCATTCTCGTGATGTCAGATTTACTGTTGAAATTTGGCCAGCGAGCCGTGAGTCAGAGCGGCACAGCTGACTGCGTGGTGGAAGGCGGGTGTGGGTGGCCAGCGCTACTATATGACGACTTCATGTGCCAGCTTCATCTCCATCATAATCAGGCCCGCAGGCACGAAGCAGAGATTGCCGAGGCTGCACACATCACACTCCGCTCATCTTATGAGGTCAGGAGGACACGCTCTTAGATCTTGCTTTCATCATTCTGGGAAAGTCAATACAGGATGAAGAAATCTAGCAAACTTCACCCTGCCCTCCTCCTCCGGGAAGGCTGTCTTGCTCCCATTAGCGTGTCATTGCTCTGCTAATTAAACCCACAAACAGAATGTAAGGACAGGAAGTGGATATGGCATTTTTAGTAAGCAATTATGCTCGCATCCCTTAAAACGGCTTAATCTGGAGGAAGGGAGGGTGGGTGTGATCTTCTATCCAATATTGACTCAGGACTTGTGATGCCAGCGCAGTGATTACTCATCCTCAGTCCGTTCTAAAGCCATCGTTCTCCAGCACCGTCCTCCACCTGCAGGCTGACACATCCAATAGTCAATCACAGCCACTCGTCCAAATTACATTTTCTGAACCTTTCTTTACACTTCTGTGCTTTGATGTACTCGTGTTTCTAATTACTGCTGTTTGCTGAGGCGCTAGTGCTCATACTAGTCCTGATGTGATTGATACCTGAAATCATGCTGCATGCTTCTACTTTTCTAAGCAGTCAGATTATTTATTTATTTGCAGATGCAAAGACTGACAGACAAAAAACATACTGTCTATTGGTTTTATCAGGTTTAAACAATGTATTTTAATTAATTTAACAGCTACTCAGAACACCTTAGCAACCACTTTGACAACCACCTTGAACGCCCTAGCAACTCCTGCATGGGCAAGCACTGCGATGTAATCAAATGTAATATAGGCCTAGTTATTTTCAGCTTTTCACATACCAAGAACATACATATTTTTTCAGCACAAATGAGCTCCATATGTTCATGTTCAGATCAAACTTGGTTTTAAAATTAAATTAATTGATAGTGTTGTCTGGCTCTCAGGATTGTAGGGCTTCATCAAGGTTGAGCATCAACATCTGTTGTTTTCTGAACCACCGCACCAGAACGGGGTTAAGCCAGAACTAGTGGGCTACAAGAAACAAAAACTCAGTCTGTCTGGTGTGGTTCAGATTTGGTTCAGAATTAGGGATTTGTTTCGCATTTGTTCTATTTTTATTAATTTTTTTCTTGCTTTTTGTGTGTGTGTTCTCAGAAGGTTTACATTGTTGAGCTTGCGATCCACTGGGCATCTACACATGTTCAGGTTTTTTGTCACTCTCAATGCTATAAAGAGTTTTCTGTTATTTCTCTTAAAAGCCCAGTGCCTTGTGAGTCCTGTGGGGTTAAGAAAGGCATTTAATTTCCTGTAGCAGAGCTGGGATAATTTAGCACTCTGGAATGAATCACATCTGAGGTTCATTTTCTGGAACGCTCCTTTGAGATACATGCTGAGCTTTAGAGATGGCTATAGCAATGGACATTAAAACACAGAGTAATGAAGACAGAGTGCCCTGAGAAGAATGAATCTCTTTCTCTCTCCAAAGTACAATTCGTGTGGGATGTCAAGAAGTATTAGCTATCACACTAGGTCACAATAAGCCACTGGTATTTGTCTCTGGCTTATGCTTTAATATCTTGTTTGAAATAAGATGGTTTCTCAAGCTCTCCATTGTTGACATGGAAGACAATCCTGCATTTTGTACCAAACCGGCTTCTGTGGAAAATGTGGATTATTGCAAGATCCTCAGAGATAAAACCTTCTCTCTTTGATCAAGGCATTGACAAAAACCCATCATCCTTGGTAAACATTTATTTATTTTTGCTGCTCATAGGTAGCTTTTTCATTGGATTTATGGCTTATCTCAGTTTTCTTGGTCTATTTTAAGGATCAGCGTTGTCTCAGATGTAACTTTCTGTCCATCAAAGAATCCTCAAAAAACAACAACAACAACAACAACACATATTTCATGGTTTCCTCAAAAATAATAAGAAGGATTGTGTTTAGAGCACTAAATCAGCATTTTAGAATAACTCGTGAAGGATCATGACACCGAAGACTGTAGTAATGGGTGCTGAAAATTCAGCTTCATTGCAGGATATATAGCATGCGGGATGTGATATTATAGTGTCCTTTTTTTAGGAGCTAATTCTTAAAAGCTGAAGATGTAATCAAGTGTCCTTTTGCTCTTCATTTAATCTTATCGCATCTAGGTGAAGCAGTGGAGATATTAAAGTGATGTCATTTGTGGTTATTTTTTTCATTCAAAAGGTTCCACTGAACAGATCAATATTTTATCAAAGTAGCAGAGTCTAGTGTATGTTCAAAGGACTATCATACACTTTAATCTGACAGCATTTATTATGTTGTTGTCCTTGTTCTGTAAACACCAGATAGAATGGACCTGTAATCAAATATGTCTTAAAATAACCTCAAACCAGTCGACTGAAGATGATCGAGGACTCAAACAGGGAAAATAATTACAGTTGATTTGCTAATGAATAGTTAGTTACTCGTGGTGAAATGTAATATGGGGTCTTATTCTGTTCTTGGAGCTCAAGTGGATATTTGTTTTAGGGTGAAAAGTACTGAGGCAGAACTAATAAAAAACACAGCGGTGCTCCGGCACGAATTTGTGTGGCTTTTTGCCTTTTTTTTGGTCAGTATCATTTCTTTTCTTCGTTTCTCATTACATACTGATTGACTTGAATACCCACGGATCCCGGCCTAATTTTTGTTAGGTTTTGTGGGGTGATGAGCGGCCTCGCTGAAACCTCTCCACTTGTGATTATTTTTTATTCCCTCAGTGTTGAAATAAAGTGAAACAACCCATGCAATAAAATGGCAAAGATTTTAATGGATTATAATAGCAGTAAATTGGCTTCTTATATTAGATATCCCAGAAGAGTTTTCTGTTACCAAGAAAGCCGCTTAGTTTTTTCTTGTTTTATGTATTTGAATATCTTTTTTGCCCCCTACCAGTGAGAAACTAAAGGGGTCTCATTTTTAACTGTCCATTCATTGTTATTTTTTACAATTATACTTCCACTCATTTTTCTCGCAGTGCCCTTGAAATACACTTCTCCAAGGAGTTGTGAAGTGAAATGCAAGATGTCCCGCTGAGGTTGACCCTCTGACCCAACACTGGGGGGTACATCAGCCAAACCCGAGTGCCATTTTTCTCCATTTGTCTGGCTAACCGCTGCTGTGAAATGATGTTCTGGGCGTACGATCCGCACTAGGATTTGAAGGGCCCCACCCTGGTGTGTTCCAGCCAGAAGCTCATTATTCTCACTTTGGGGTCAGGTGTGCTTGATACTCCATGCTGGCTATTACAGGCGGTGCCCCCTCCCAAGTGTCAGATGCTGTTGTGTCTGTTGTCGGATCTAATTTGTCACCTGCATCCTCCTTGGGGCCGGTCTCCCATAATCAGACTACGGCAGGATTATCCACACCATCCCCAGCTCCAGGTGGGCTGTCACAGCAGCTTTATGGCACGTCCGCTCGCCACGGCTGCCCATGCCGAACCGCGCCGCTGTTTGAATACAGAATGTCAGTGCTAATGCTGGACAGAGGCGCATTTCCCTGCTGGGTTTCGATGTCCGTGGCAGCGGGCTGGCGGATGACCAGCTTTCTCTCAGTTGTGTTGTCCAAACCTCTGTTCCTCAGCAAGCCGGTCCCCTTCCCAGACATGGTGACATTTCCTCTGTGCAAGCTCGTCTGCAGCCAGGCTGTCCCTTACTGCCTTTCATGTTTAATGTCAAATAAGAGCTTAATTGTGCCATCATGGCAAAATTGATAAAGCCGGGCCATTATGTCTGGCTGTCCAAGAACAACGCTAATGAATGGCCGCAATTAGCGAAGACTTGGTGAGTCATGGTGGTCCATTCAGGCAGTGTAACATTAAGTCCACATAAAGAGCAATAAAAATGGTAGATAAATTGAAAATTTAAGCCATCTCTTATTCTCATGTCTTAATTCTGCTAGTGGATGGACTGCAGTAACCTTGTGGTTGCATAATGTAGATGCAATTGAGTGCAGTTGTTGGTGAGGTCAAAAAGGACTTTGAAATCTTTGCATGAACCAGACACTCCATTTCCACTCTGTATCAGACAGTCACTCCTCTATCATGAAAGCAGAAGTACATTTGCATTTCAACATTTGCACATTTGCAAAAAGGACAGAAAATCAACAGTCCTGTCGCCCATTCAGCTCATACGCTGTATTTTAAGGCTTCTTTAGTCATACAATCAGTTTGTGTGAGGAGCGCACCAATTTAAGCAGTTTTTCACTGAAAATATCCTGTGTTGATACAGAACTTGAATCTCACTTGCATTTTTCAAACTTATGTTGTGATCAGTCCAGAAAACCAATGCAGGGCTCAACAAGAAGGATTTTTTGTTTACTACTTGCCCTGCCAACATTTTAATAACCACACCACAAAATAATGATCCATTTTTCTTAGCAACACATTTGTATGTTTTCTAGAAATAATTAAATGTTGTATTTTCATAGCATTTTTGGTTTTGCGATTATAGCTATAATGTAACTAGGCTACATGAATTTATAAGCTTTGCTTGAAACCGATTGCATATGATGCAGAGCTTGAATAATTTGATTCTAGTTTTCATCACATTCTTACTGATGCTTTCAAGACTATCAAAAGTCAATTTTGCATAATCTGGCCCCAGACCAGCAGGCCATCCTTATTGTAATGCCATTTGGCATCAAAGACGTCAGACCTGGTGCCACATGTTTAGAAATGCCAGTTTTTAATTGTGAATAAGATTTGGGAGCAGTGGCTTCAGAAGGCGCACAAGTCCTATGGGCTTTTTTTCCTATTTGGAGCTTGGCAGGAGTAAATGTAACAGTTTCCATTTTTGGGTGAACTATTAATTATTTAAAGTTTATTAATTTGACGTTGCTTGAAGTTTTAGGCAAAATGATGGTTAGAAAAGTCCTAAATTCTAATAGAGAGAAGTAGAGACGGATTAGACCTAGTATCTTGAGAGGTTGTGACCAATCACAATCCATTTCACAAATATTACGTTCATCACTGATGGTTAGATATCCAAAGATAGATAGAATAGTGGAAGGAAAGACAGGAAGCAAAGGGGAGCAAGGCTGGAAAAGTACCTCGAACTCTTGTTGCCTGAAGCGCGACTGCGCCATATGTCAGCGTGCTTCCTTCAAGGCTGTGGCTCCTGCATCCAATGATTCTATTAGTGTGAGTCAATGGTAATCAAGAGGAAGTGCCTTGCAAGCTCTCTAATTATACACAGCAAAATTAATCCAGTCGCAAACTTCCTAATGATTCCGATTCCAGCCCATTCCTCTGGGCACCGTGCCGTCCCAATCTATGCTAATATTGATACAGGAAAGGGTCTTGTGATTTCCAGGGCTAAGCTCTAATGACTCTGACTCATGTGTCTGGTTCTGGGCCAGTGGAGTGTTCACAGATTTCTCACAGCCCGGGCCAGTATGTGTTCGTTTAATCCCCTTTTATTTTACCCTTTCAAATGCAGGCTTATCAGATCCCAAAAGGATGCATGTGCATACAAATCGCCCAAGGTTTGCTAGAAAGTGCCTGATAACGCACCTGCGGAGCGCTGCTGGAGTGTTAAGGAAAGCAGGATCGGAGCCAAGCCACGTATATGGCGGCATATGGTGATTTAAACGTTAATAATTAGGAAGCTGTAATTCATTACATGATGCATCAGTCTCACTTCTGTTGGCATTGGCCTTTTTGTCGACCTGGGGAAGAAATCAAATGGAGTAATTAGCTACATGCACTTCCTTTACTCTAACGGAGATATACGGTACAAGTCCTTCTTGACCTTTTCTGACGCCACAAACAATTTCACCACATTAATGTACTTGTAATAAGAGCTGTATTAGAAAATCTCTGTAAACTGTGTGCTAATATTAAGCTTACATGGTACAAATCTTATTTGTTCGCTCAGAAACAGGGTTTTGCTCTCCGTAAGCGTTCCCTGCGTGATTCACGACGGCCTTGTGCTCGTATCGATCGAGAAAGAAGCACCTTGTGGCTGATGCAGTGATCGTCAAAGCTGAGAACTCACCCCAGAGACGCATCTTTTGTGTCCGTACACGAGGTCTCTAATGTGCAATCAAGGACGTAGCTTGAGCCAGTGAATATAATCGTTTGCTGGGATGTTTTTCAAACTGAAAACGTGCTTGATGTCAGCACATCTGTGGTGGATATTCCTACCCTTCGCTGCTCACACGCTCTAAACTTTCTATTGGACGTGGGTCTCGTCTGAGTGCTGAATATCAATGGACATGCAGGATGCGTTAAGAATTCAGAGGGCAGCTCTTGCATAAGTGCATAACAGTAATTAGACGCTCTTTTCTCCGCATTGTGCCGTCCTCTAATGGAAGCTATCATTGCGCTCTCCTTCACTCGTGTCGTTCGAGTATCACGCTGTGTTCGGGTTAAAAACGTTGGGTCTGAAGACTGCAAGTGTGCAGCAGATTTGATTAGGTTTGATGTGCAGACAGATGGTTAATAAAGAACAGGAAGGTCAATGCCAGCAAAGGAAGGACCAGGTAAACAGAAGCACTAAGATGTCCATCTGCAGATTGAAGGTTAATTGGTGAAGTGCTGTGATTTTGGCTTTTTGTAGTTCATCTTTTGTTCCTGTTAAACCATTTTGTGGCTGTTTTGTTATTACTGCCTACTGATGGATTAGACTGACTTTCTCTATTTTTTTTCTTTTACTAACATTTATAAAACAAATATTCATAAGCACTCATTTGATACTTAGTGTGAAACAAAATATTCCATTTAAGGTCCTTTTTGTCTCCTGGTTATTAGGCAAGTCAAACATAAACCTTAGTTTTCTTTTTTTTTTGGTGTTTTTTTGCAAATATACACTTTTGTTCCAAAAGTTTGGGGTCAGTGAGATTTTGTGTGTGTGTGCATATGTGTGTTTGAAAGAAGTCTCTTATGCTCACCTTTGGTCAAAAATACAGTAAAAGCAGTAATACTGTGAAATATTATTACTTACAATTTAAAGTAACTGTTTTCTTTTTTTTAATACATAAAATGGAATTTATTCCTGTGATGGCAAAACTGAATTTTCTGCATCATTACTCCCTTCTTCAGTGTCACATGATCCTTCAGAATCCTTTTAATATGCTGATGGCTGGTTGGTTATTATAAATGTTGAAAACAGTTGCTGCTTAATATTTTTGTGCAACTGTGATATATTTTTTCAGGATTCTTTGATGAATACAAAGTACAGCATTTGCTGTTACTTTTCAATTTAAGGCATCTATTACTCAGTTAAAAAATTAATTTCTGGAAGAAAAAAATCTTACTGACCCCAAACTTTTAAACAGTATTGCATATGGGGGAAAACTTTAATCATGTTACACTATTAATATCAAATGAAGTTATCAGTAATATGAAGTTTGAGATCATGTGGGCATCATAACCATGATGAGATGTATGGATTCTAGCAAACCTTGACTTTATTACCTGTTTAATAGCCTCAGCCCCAGACGGCACAGCCATCGCCCATGGGCCGCCTACAGCATGTTGCACACAAAACTTGATCTGGAAATCTCTAATCTGATTGGCTGACTTCCGGAGGGAATCATAGTCATGTTTACAAAGTACTTGGTTTACACAGTGAATCCTCTTGAGGGTGAAATAATCACTGGATTTGACAAAGTCTGCCTTGTTAGTGGCTTCAGATGCAAGTTAACAAGCAAAATAAGTGGTTTGAGACCCAAATAAGGTGCAGCCTTTGCTGGACTGCTTGTGAAGCCTTTACAAATGTAATTCACTCTGTTTGCTAAAATCTGTGCCAAAGATCCTATAATATCAAACTGTTGGATGTGATTGTAGAATACTCCAACAATCCAAATAAAAGTGCTGAAAAATTGGATAAACGTGAAGGATTTTTCCAAGTTTGAAGGATTTCTCAAAGCTGGGCCCTATTAACCTTCTCTTGCTCCCTATTAATCCTATGGAAATCCTTCTGTCAGAGCCTGCTGCTAATGTAAGCAGCCAAACAGAAAAAGAGACCTTTTTTGATTCCTTTCCTTTCTTTTGCTTTTTTCGCAATGTTGGATCTGAGTAGGATTATGGTTCCTGAAAAGCCAGCCTTTATGCTCGTATCAAACAGCGACATTAGGCTGAGTGTGAATGACGCTGAGAGTCAGGCAGTGAGATAGAAGGAGAGCAGAAGGGGTAATGGATGCTGGGAGACGGATGTGAACCGCTGCACAATGTGAGGGGCATCGGAGTCTCAGTAGGCCGTGGATTTTTAGTCTATCTCCTGGAAAAGTGTGTCTGTGTGTGCGCGAGTAAGAGCTGGTCTGCCCTGGGGTGGTTTGCGGGAGCTTGACTCTGCCTCCCCTCTGTGCCAACCTGTCTCCCTTGCTGTCAATCATCCACAGGCAGCCTGTC
>JAFVLL020035675.1:0-27598 GCA_021397915.2 Tor tambroides | reverse complement strand
AGTCTAAACAAAACAAAAACAAAACAAAAAAATTATATTGTGAACAATAAACCTAAATAACTATATACAAAAATGATGAAAAAAAAAATAAAATTCTACCAACTTATATATCCATGGTAACTAAATGTGAAGAAAGTTGAGAAATAAACACCATTCGCTTCAGACTTGCTTTCCACTTACTGATCTCTATATATAGATTATAAATACATTATGATATTATCTATACATTTCTGCAATGTCAAATCAACACACACCTTCCAAGATCACAACTTGGCAACTTCATCTAGACTTCTGAGTTTCCCACATGTAAATATAACTTGACTTCAGTCATTATGATAATTTTCAGACATTAAGGACACAAAAAATATATCCACAAACTAACCTATTTGTCTGAAATGTAAGTCACTTGATATTGGTCATGCAATATCATGCATAAACAATACTGTTGCAGTATTTTATCGATGATTGGCAGTGGCCTTGTGCCTACCCTTGCTTAAATACTAATAAGCAAGATACTTTCGACTACATAACCACAGGAAAAGCATCTCAAAAGCATACAGACACCGTGGTGGAGGATGCACAAAATGCGGCGAGTGAATTTGCCACGTTTACCTTCAAGTTTCTGCTTCACCGAGGAGGGGCGGAAAAGAGACGGAACACAAATGCCTAGCAACCATTATCTAATCCATCATCCATTCCTTCAGTTCACAACGACAAAGTTTTTAATAAAACTTTCAGAAACACTTTACAGTAACAACATATAAACGACCTATCGTCTTGACGATTGACATTTTAACAAGTCCTAAACCAGCGAGTAAACAATGTGACAGAATCACAAAACGCCTTCGACGATAAAACCAACCGACGTTACTTTACTCGAATTACCTCAGCAACTACCTGAACGGTTTCGCGATCAAAAATAGGCCATCCTTAAAGAGATAAACAAACTTGTGACGCAACAGGTTGTTGTCGAACTAGACCAAACGAACAAAAAAGCAAACAAAACAAACTATACACATCAAAAACGACCGTTTCGATAGTCGATAGCGATCGAAGAAGTGATGCTCCGCAGCGCGTTAGCTTAACGCTAGCTAACAGCAGCAGACTTTGAACCCCATCACCGCTCGAAACAACTTCCATACAGCTTTAAAAAGTTAGTAAAGATAACCACAAAGTTGTGTGCGCACAAACACGCCGATGTCTTAAAGAAACGGCGATGTTTTTGAGCAGGTTTGGGCATCAGGTCTCTCCTCGCGCAACGAGGAAGCTGAAGTTGGAAAAAAAGTCCGCATTAACTTTCCTACAGACTCCAACGCGAAGTTACGCCAAAAAACATCAAATATACGCACAAAACCAAAACAACAGGCCCAAGAGAGAGTGTTTAGGAGAGCAGAGTAACTTACGTTTGACTTTGTTGGGGTTGGGTTGCTTTCTCCGAGACATGATGATGATGATGGTGATGATGAGCTGAGGAGAGAGAGAAAGAAAAAGAAAAAAACAGAAAGAAGCTGCAAAAGTTGTTCCGGAGAAGAATCAAAATGGCGTTTGTAAAAGATGAGCAAAGTTCGTCAACTTTGAGTTCGAGTTCCCCACTCTCCCAAATTCCCCCCACGCCGAGATGCTTTAGGGAGGAGAGAGGAAAACGCTTATTTCGTTTTCCTCCCACTGCGTCTCTCTCTCTCCTCTAAAGCTGATAAGTAAGGCGGAGTATCACGTGTTGCTCCTGCTCTAGTCTCCAAGGGGACGCGAGTTACTGAAGCTGCAGCCACACACAAGCATCCCACACACGACAACTTCGAAAGCAATACTAAAAACACATAAACGTGCATCTTATCTGTTTTAACATTATGTCGTGTGGGTTGGAAGACGCAGGAAAGTAGTTTTTTAAAAAAAAAATATGCAAAGTAATTAACAAAGAAACAACAATGGGATGTAAAATGAAGTTAGACAGATAAAAAAGGAAATGTAAATATTAATAGTAGTAGATGTAAATCTAGGCAAACTACCTGTATTAACATTCTCCCATATGGTTAGGAAGGTTCACAAAAATAATTCAATAATCAGTAATTAAAATATAAAAATATTAAGATAAGTAAATAAAATACTACATTTACATTTAGTCATTTAGCAGACTATTATTTTACTTTATCTGTCTTCTTTTTATTAAAAAAACACATTTAAATAAAATACTACTACTACTACTACTACTACTTTATTATTAAAAATCTAATGAAAATAATCATAGTCAATAAAATATGGTAAGTAAAATATTAACAATAAATTATTATTATTATTATTATTATTAACTAAAATGAAAAACAATAGTTAATCTTGGCAAATTATAATTATCTGTATTAACATTATTAATAAAATATAAACAATACAAATTATTATTTTTTGTTGTTATTGATATAAAATGAAAATGAAGAATTTATTTGAAAATGAACAATAATTTGTTACATGACAACATTAATTAAAAACTGTAAATAAATAAAATATAAAAACGCAAATTAGCATTTTTAGATGTACTTGTATAAGTTGATATTTTATAGTTCAGGGTTTTATCGGTATGACAAATACTTGTACTTTAACAAAAAAATATATATATATATATATATATATATATATATATACAGTAAATGAAGAACGAAAAATAAAAGAACACATTTAAAGAACCGAAGTTAGTGATAAAGGTGATTAATAAAACTTACTTGATAAAAAAGAACATACATTAAGAAAATTTTCGGTCTGGCATGCAACAGGTTGTACTGAGAAATAAATGTCAATTAACTTCAGATAGCAAAATAAATATTGCATGATGATTGAATTTTGCAGGGTTTATGAACTGTAAGGTTTTGTCTGTTGTTAAAGCTGTGAATTCCTCGTGGTGCTGATAGCAGGATATTAGACCCTCACCGTCCGGCTCAGGCTGTTTAGACTGGCCAAACCTGCCCCCGCGACACACAGCAAGCATCTTTCCATTGTGATACCTGATATTATAATTGATCCTGAGAACTTTATCATTCTTCAATTCTGATCAATTACTACACAAAACTTCAGCTGTGTTCACTGCTCATATTAAACAATTTAAACATAGTGGCTTTTTCCCTCTAGTTTTGAATGTATCTGTTAAGGAGGTCACTATATGAGTCAATGAATAACTTGTTTAAGCGGTTTATCATTTCCTCCCAAAGTCTGCATGGTTGTTGAGTGTTCAAGTCATGCATCTTTGCAGAACACCACCAAAAGTGAAATAACTTTCAAATATGTTAATTAGCAAATTAAAGCAATGGCTCGTTTCTTTCATTATCATGCAAACTACACCTACGGGTTATACGGCGGGTTTAAAGCTCGCTCTGAAAGGCCTACAAATCTACTCAGTGCACAGTACACAAAGTAAGACAAGATGCAGCGAGACCTCCATCTCCAAACTAGCCGAAACTTGAGAGTGATGTTATTTATTGACCGTTACCTAGGCTTCCAAATGCAACCCTGTTGCTAGGGAACAACCTTTCACAGCGACAAAAGGTTTCCTTTATCCTCTGTGAACGAGCCTGAAAGAATACCTCAGCAGCGGCGGCACGGTCTGAGGACACCGACTCTGAGCCATCCCACACTGCACTGCAGGCTGCTCCATCACAACATGTTAGATTAGCTGTCAGTGAATCAAAATGCTGCATGAAAATGAAAACATCTTAATCAGACCATGGATGGCAGGATGAAGCTGCAGTAAACAACATAACATCTCATACTAGCGAATTACAAAATATGCTTGATTAAAGAGAATTTTGCACATGGATTTAGAGCAATAACTGTCCAAATGTGGCAAAACCAGAATACCTGTATTGTAAAACCAACAAATTTAAGGCAGTTCTTAAATAAGCACATTGCATAGGTCGCATTTGTCAGTTCCAGCAGACTCTTCAGCTTCTTCAGAGATACGGGTGGTTGGAGAAGAAGTGAAAAAACAGGTTTGCCATGGTGATGGATGATTCTTGGCTAACAGTTGTTTGTCCCGCTGCTCCCTTTTTGTTGCTGTATTTGGTTCCTGTGGGCCTGAGGAATTAATTCAGTTATCTGTTTATTAATAAACAACATTAATGATGTACTAAATATGTTATATATTTGTGCATTTATCAGCCATTGAAACATCTGTGGTTCCTCTTCAAAGTAATATAGATACAAATAACCTTTGCTAAGACTGTTTGAAGATTTACAAAGTTGTTGATCCTGTTAAAATAGCAAACTATTGTATTGCATTGCTAAAAACCAAAAAATATAGGCCTACTTATTAAACATAATCTTAGCAGTTGTTCGCATGCTTACCTAGCTGAAAAAAAGTATAAGAATATTTTACTAACATTCCCGTTAAGTTATGAAAATTTTATTTCTGAAATGTTCCCTAAACGTTCAAAACTAAATTGTTTTTTCTTGGTTATGTGAATGTTAAGGAAACATTCCATTTTATAATTTTGAAAACATTCTGAGAATGTTACTTTTGAATGTTCTCTGAACATTCTGAAACAAGTAACATATATATATATATATATATATATATAACATTAGATGAACATCAAATATAAACTATATACATTTTTGTGTGTGTGTTATCAATTTTCTATTAATGTTAGATGTCTAGTGTCTTTAAATGGCTCAAAACTTATTAATGCTAATGCTAGCTTTGACCACATACAATAAAAGCCTCACTTTGTATTACGAATCAAAACAGAATGAACTAAATGAATTTCCCAAACTGGGCTATGTTTACATTTTCATTTTCTCAGAAAGTGAACTGTTTACTGAAGTATAAGCATGTGATGTATAGCTCAGAAGGATTATGCAATGCTTTTCCGGGCTTTCGTGATGGAAGTTCTGGTCTGTACGAAGTGAAATGAGTAAGTAAATGTATTTGAAATAGGGAAGGAGGCAGATCTAATCTCCAAGGACGTGAGAAGACACTGGCATACGGACACTTCAACCAGACCTGTCTGTTTAATATTTGATGTGTACATTAGGCCTGTATGTATGTCTCTAGATTATCAGGTCTCATCACTCCAAATGAATGGAAGGTATGTGATGAATGTATGTGCTGTCATTATGAATGGGCAGAAACTTATTATTTACTTGTGTTGTTTGAAATTAAATATGGTGTCTAATATCTTGTGCAATTGAAAAATGTTCCACTTTTCACTTCTTCATTCAGTAGGCCGATATTAACTTTCTACACATTCTCGGGACAAAATCTAAAAATCTAAAATAATATAACAAACAAAAGTGTTTTTAAAGAGGACATGAAGTCGATGCAGTGCAGCTGTTTGATCCTCAGCAGTGCTGTGAGTGTGAGAGGATGGGAGTGACGCACAGCGCACTGATCAGAAGAGTTAATGGCGCCATCTACTGGTGACAGTCAGGATTGCACTGGGATATTTAGTGTGTGTGAACTGAAGCACTGCTATTTTAGCATCACTGAGATACTATAATAATTTGTATTCATATTTTGAATCATTTAAAAAATATTTTTAGTTTTAGTTTTAATTTTAAAGTTCAAGGTTTTATTAAAAAGTTTTTTTTTTTAGTATAAAGCATTCCAGTTTTTATTCATTTTAAATTTCAGCTTTAGCTGAAATGATATTTAGTTGCATTTTACTACATAAAGTTAAACTAAATGTAAATGACAAATGTTGCCTTGGAAACTAACTGAAATAAAAAGTTTTATTATTATTATTATTATTATTTTATATACTGTAAAGGGATAGTTCACCCAAAAATGAACATATCTGAACATATAATCATTTACTCTTGTTCCAAACCAGTTTGAATTTCCTTCTTCTGTTGAATGCAAAAGAAAATATTTTGATAACCAAGCAGTTGCTGGTAGCCACTGAATTTCACATATACATACATACATATATATATATATATATATATATATATATATATACGTATATGTGTGTATATGTATATGTGTGTGTGTGTATATATATATATATATATATATATATATATATATGTATATATGTATGTTTACTATATAATATATGTATATTTAGTTTTACTGAACTATAATAACGCTTAAGTGAAGCGCTGATAAAAATGACCTGAAACTGTTGATATTTGCAAACATTGTGCATTACATAAACAAATTAAGGCAAAGTGCTACTGATGACAAGGCCTTACAACCTGTTTAGGAATATGTATTTATTTTTTTATATTTAATATTGCTACCTATGCAGCTCAAGTTAATTGTTTAACATTTTGACTATATAAATCAGAGGCTCTCTGAGTTTGGGCCGTTTGGCTAATTTCATAGCTGGGCTTTCTAAGTCTCCTAAAAGATAGAATTAAATCATATTTTTGAGGAAATTACAGCTTGTTTGGAAATGAAACATAATAAAGATATGTGATGATATTTACCTTGATGTTTCTTTATTTTATTCACAGATACTGTCTCGTACTATATTTCAGTCATGCTTTTCACTGAAAGTGTCCTCCGTAATTTTCAGGAAAAAAAAAACTTTATTTGTGACATTTTTTTTTTCAAACACTGAAATAATTTTCTCAAAATAAATATTGAAATGAGTATTTTTTCACTCCTTTAAAAAAAAAAAAAAAAAAAAAAAATTCTCCTTTTTTCCTCTTTGTGTTTGTATTTTATTTTTTATAGTTTTAAAAGAGTAAAGATCTGGGACCAGGGCAAAACAATAAAACTATAAAATCATCTGACAGCATCAAAAACCCTGAACACACGCTGACACTTACTCAGTAGTTCCCATAACTGTACAAACACCAATTAGTCTCTCATAGAGGAACAACACAAATAACTTACATTCCTTTGCTGAAATGCAGTAATATAAGAATAACATCTGAGTTCAACACTATGTAATATGATTACCACAATTTAATACATTTTACAGTTGCTCTCAGCTGAAGAACAGGTCCTCTGCTCTTAAATAAAGGATCAATGAAAGCTGAGAGTTACATTCACGCAGGCAATCAGGAAGCCATCTTGATTTATTGCACGTAGTTTAAGATCAAAATCAGCCTGTGAAAAAACACACGCAAGACATATTGCAAATAAAGCCATGTTCATTTTCAAAATAACATGCTGCTTAAATGGAATACACAAATCAAACCTTTAGAGGAAGATCTGTTTTTGACTTAAATGATGACTCGACGGTGATGATTTCTGGAGAAATCAAAATTGAACACATTATTCCTAATCATGGCATATTGCAATATATTTAGTATAAAACTGTCAAAGGTAACCAATATCGTTCTACGCTCACTCACCTCCTCTCCTGCTTCCACAAAACTTGAAACGTGGGAAATGAGGAAGACAGAGAGGCTCGTCCCGTTTCAAGATTGTGTGACCATTTAGCCACAGCTCGTTTGAGGAATAAAGCTCATCGATGGACTGCCCTGTGGAAAACACACGGTTACAGCCTGACGGCCTCAAACATGATATTAATGTGCAAAGATGAAAACTCACTCAGAATCAAGGCCAATCTGATTTTTATAAGATCGGTTAATCTCTCAGGGCAAGGCAGGAAAGTGAAACCTACATCCTGCAAAGGGTCTGAGACAATGAAATGGAAAAATCAAAGCAATTCACTATACATTTTAAAATGAAAATGAAAGATAAACCAACACAAACACGGGAAACACACACTACTGTTCAAAAGCTTGGGGTCAGAAAGAACAAAGGAAGTCTCTTCTGTTCACCAAGGCTGCATTTATTCCATCAAAAATACAGCAATAATACTGTGAAATGTTATTACAATTTCAAATAGCTGTTTTCTATGTAAATATATTGTAAAATATAATTAATTCCTGTGATCAAAGCTGAATTTTCAGCATCATTACTCCAGTCTTCAGTGTCACATGATCCTTCAGAAATCATACTAATATACTGATTTGCTGCTCAAGAAACATTTCTGATTATTATCAAAGTTGAAAACAGTTGCGCTGCACAATATTTTTGTGGAAATTGTGATAAATTCAAATTTTCAGGATTCTTTGCTGAATATAAAGTTCAAAGGAACAGCATTTATTTGAAAGAGAAATCTTTTGTAACATATAAATGTCTTTATAGTCACTATGAATTCATTTAATGTATCCACAGTGAATAAAAGTATTAATTTCCTAAAACATGTGTCTTACTGACCCCAAGCTGTTGAACAGTAGTGTATGTCACACTGATCTCACCGCAGCTCCTGTAGGTCACCGTAACTCTTTCAGAGTCGCAGACTTTGTGAACCGGCCACTGGGGATCCTGAGAGTGAACCCGACTCATCTGAACCGTGATCAGAATCAGAACCAACAACATACTGTCACACAGTCGTGTCTTCATAGCTAGCAGGTCGCTTTAGACCCAGAGTCTGACTAGCGTAGGTGAAACACGTGCTGGAACAGGGCAACTTAACTTCTCATTTAGGTCAAACGCCTCAGACAAGGTCAGCACGTCACAAGTTTCACTTCCCATTTTCATCTATTTAACAAGCACTAGAGCTATTTCCTAATATCCAATACAAGTTATAATTATGTAAACTGTATTTGTAATAGTACCTAAATGATTAGACTCAAGAACAGCATCTTATACGCCCTGACCTCTAGTTTGATGCAGAGTTTAACAGTTCATCTAAAAAGCATCACAATTAAATCATTCATCTAAAAATGTCCAACTTCTCTTTTCATTTTTGTACTTTCTGTAATGAAATTAAAATATGCAATATTTCAGAGTTTCATTTTCCATGTCGTTCTGGTTTGTTAGTCCGTCTCACAATTTTATTTTTTATTTATTTATTTTAAATGACCTTTTGAGAAATAATTAATAGATATAAAAGCAAATTCACTCTCTTCTTTATCAGATACAGCATTGTTTAGCACTGTTTATGCTGTAGTATCAGAATCACTTTTTTCTTTTATGAGGGATCAAAAGATGACGAGAAGAAAAAAAGGAAACATGATTTGGAAAAGTCACAAGTTTGAACATTATATGGCTAAAAATGTAACAGCAACCAGCTATACATCATCTCCCATAACTATTAAGGTTTTATCTGCTGAATGGCCACTTTTTGTCCTGCTTCTGAAAATAAAGAGACCTTAAGAGTTCATAGGCCTACAATTGATCCGTGACAAAAAGTACATTTTTCCATTAAGGGGCAATATTTGCTCCCTTGAAATGATTTCATTTTTTAGAACATTTATTAAGTATTCTTACTCTAACCATATCAAATATATGTGTTAACTTTTATTTTAAATTCTTAAGTGCAATCAATGAATTAAATTAGAATAATAAGACATACAATTAACAATCAAATGAAATCAGCATCAGCACAGAAGCTGCATTTGAAGTGGCATTAAGTCTGTATTTATACATTCTGTTTATACTGGAATTTACACTGAAATTACAATTGCATAATGTTTTAAAATGTTAATTAACTTCTTTCTTTAATGGTACATTTAAAATCATTATAACCCCCACCCCCCCCCCCCCCCAAAAAAAGGAAAAAAAAGAAAAGAAACAACACTCTTGCTTGTGTGACATTGCTTATAGCAAAACAAGAACTCATCCAGGGACATTTTGACAACATACACTATATTGCCAAAAGTATTGGGTCGCCCCTTCTAATGAACAGGTT
Source organism: Tor tambroides (assembly GCA_021397915.2). Lineage (NCBI taxonomy): Eukaryota > Metazoa > Chordata > Actinopteri > Cypriniformes > Cyprinidae > Tor > Tor tambroides. The sequence goes on along the minus strand of JAFVLL020035675.1, from coordinate 17,957 downwards.
TGACTACTTTAGTAATTTCTATGAGCACAAATCTTAATGTTAAAGCATATAATGGTATTCTAGGAAATTGTGTGCATCTAATATTATAGCAACAGTTTGGACAGGACCCTTTTCTATTCTAACATGACAATGCCTCTTTGTATAAGACAAGGTTCAAAAAGAAAATGATTGATTCAGTCAGTGTGGAAGAACTTGACTGGTCTGCATAAAACCAGTTGATGTTTTAAGGAACATCTTTAGTAGTTCAAGTCGGTATAGAGATAAGCATACAGTATGCATACACATATAGGTCTATCCATTATATGTGCAATCATATGAAATATATTTAACATATATTCCAGTATGTGTTGTTGTACCAAAACACTTTCTTACGATCCTTCAAGCTTTTATACTGGTGTACTAAAGCATATGATTCTTAAACAACACTTGATCGCTTGTCTGATCAGTAGCTGATGAAGAAATTATATGTAACGTGTAATTTTGGTTTAAAAACAAGATGGCCACATGTATTAATCTGTATTTACATTTTTTAAGATTATGTTTGCTGTGAAATGTCACTATCATTTGTTTGATTGAGAGATCAATCTATCATTTGTGTGAATTGCTGATCATTGTTAATGATTTCTACAAATCAGCTTATTTTTTTCTTTATTCTCAATTAATTTCATCTTAAAATGCATTGAGTATAAATCTTACATTAATGATTTAGTGGTCTTCAAAACATGTGAAAGACTTTGAGGACCATTAATACTGAAGGAATTACTACCATACGTTATTGTTATCATCTCATACGTTGTTGATGGTCTGAAATTTGCTGCTGTCATCAATAATCAGAAGCGAGGTCACAGATCTGTGTGTCAGACTGACCTGATATGGGATCATCTTGACTTGCTCTGGTTCCATGGAGGTGTTTTTCTCCAGTGGAAGAGGAAGTCCTGAGCCTATATTAATCAGAATGGGGCTCCTCATGGGCACACCTGCCTGGAGCTTCTCAGCAGACCATCTCCTCTTCTACAGAGACCGTGAGTTCAGCACTTTTAATGACTCTTTCTGAACTGTATTTCTGAATGCTTTAGCATTATATACAGGTACAAGGTAGTTTAGTTGTGGTTTTCAATTTATCACCTATAGCAGACAGACTTGTATACTCCTGCTATGCATTATAGCTGATGTTTCTTAAAGTTTTCCAAAGGGTAGGGCTGTTCGATTAAGAAAGTTTTGGAACTGAGTCTGATTTCTGGTTGTAGAAACTCCAAATGATTCTTTACTGTTGTTTTTCGATCCCGATTTTATTTTTAATTTAATCTTTTTCAAAGCTTGGAAGAACAGTTCACCTAATCTCACTGTGACTACATGATATGATGAAATTAGTGAAAAAACTTTTCCAAATCATAGGCTAATCAATATATAGCATTCGACATGCAGGAATCAAACAGTGACTACAAACCTCATTAACTTGTTAATGAAAGGTAATTCATTAGCAATATGCCTTCACAAATGCTGAAACATTTGTTTGAATGTTTCAGCAGACATACCATAACACAACCAAATATGTATGTGAAGGCATAAAATAATGGCTGCAATTGCTTTTTGAACGATTCATTAAAATGAACTGTCCAAAAGAATCGGTTTGCGGTTAGCTCTATTTAACTGAAAAGGGCAACTTTTTCCACAACTTTTGGAATCAATTTCTTGCTTCCAAGGTGAATTCAAGAGTCGATTCCTTGACTCTCAACCACTTGGAAGCAAGGAATCGATTCCCAGCCCTTCCAAAAGGACTGTCTGTATGGCTGAAGTTTTCTAACATTAAAATCATCTTTCATCTAGGACAACGTCAAGACATTTTGTGCATATCATGTCACTTCTATCCTACCCCACTCAGCCCTGGGAACTCCAACACGGACGTATTTCCATTGACAACTCAAACTCAGATGAGTCTAACCCACCTAAGTATGAGACTTTTGATGTTCTGAGGCCAAGGGGACCTTCAGATGAAGGTAAAATCTTACCCATGTTTGCATTTATGCATGCCATTCTGTACTTAAAATATTCAAACATTTGCCACAGTTTGTGAAAGCAAGTCTTCTTTTTTTATTAACAAAAGCTGTAGGTCTCTCAGTATTGAGCGTTGACATGCGTGTAACGAAGAACAAAAAAGACCACAACACAGACAAGTACAAGTGTTCCACCCTCATTGTGCGCAGGAGTAAAGAGTTCACCATCATCATCAAACTTGACCGGGCCTTCATAGCAGAGCAGGATGATGTGCAGATGGAGTTCCTGATTGGTGAGCCTCTGCATTTAGTTATAAATTGTAATACATACATAAAGCATCTGTAATGAAGAAGCAGCATATGAAATATCTCCATAGCCTAGCACAGGTAAAATCTGCTGATCTGCTCATCACAGGCAGTTCACCTGATGAAAACAAGGGCACCTACATCACTGTGTCAATCGGAAAAAGGAAACATAAAGGGCATTGGAAGGGTCGTGTGGTGGAAATACAAGGCAATGATGTGACAGTGGGCATAACACCTGACGCCAGCTGCATCATTGGCCACTTCCGCACCTTTGTAGCAGTAATGACTGATTTGGGAAAGCAGCGCACTGACAGGAACCCCGACACTGATTTATATGTGCTGTTCAATCCTTGGGACCCCGGTGAGTATGACTGTAACACAATGACAACAAACTTAACAACGGGCCTTTGATAAGTCTGTACATTTGCTTGAAGCCATCACTGGACCATTATCAACTTATTACACATATGCTGATGCATGCATATTGTATGTGTTGCTACCCAGCGGATCAAGTGTACATGGACAAAGAGGAAGACAGGCAGGAGTATGTGATGAATGATGTGGGGACTATCTACAATGGAGAATTCAACAACATAACCTCCCGTTCATGGAACTTTGGGCAGGTTGGCAGTAATCTGGAGAAGTTTCTTCACATCAGGCATACAAAAATTACTCCCACTGAGCTTACGTATATGTAGCATCATTTAACCTAGGGGTGTCCATCCAGTCCTGCTTCTGGAGGGCCACTTTCCTGCAGAGTTTAGCTCCAACCTGCTCAAACACACCTGCCCGAATGTTTCTAGGGGTGTTTCTCAATCATAAAGCTGAATCCTAGTAAAGTTGCTTACCTTGGCTGCCACATCATCATGTGCCATCGAAGCCCAACTCAATTTAAGTGATCCTTAAAAGAATCATCAAGTGTATCCTTTGTGTCTTCCAATCAACATCAATCCTTTGTACACATGTACACAAGACCGAAAATGAGCCAGGATTGAGCATGACTAATTTCATCTCATTCTAGTCTTCAATGCTGGGGAGGACTCTAGCCTAGAAGCCTCAGAAGGACTGGTCTAGGAAGGACACAGTCTCACTAGGATGTAGCCTTCCAATTGAGAATCACCCACTTCGCTCTCAGGCTGATGATACACGGGGCAAATTTTTGAGCAAAGTTGCCATCAACGGGCAACCAGGTGAGACACAGGGCCCGCGACCAATCTAAATTAACCAGATAGAAATTTGTTACCCATTCTCAATGGGAAAGTGCTCAAGCAACATTGTTTAAAAAAAATTGCCCCATGTATCATCAGCCTTAGACTCACAAACTTCCCTAAGCATTTCCCCTTAGGGGAATTCCTGTCACCATTTTGAGGTACCTTCCACTTCGTCAAGTGGATGAGGGAAGTTTATATGGACAGACCCTCAACACCTTGACTTTGACTGAGGGAGCGAGGCTACTCATATGTAAACTTCAGGAAACTCTATATACCATAATGCAATGTGACACAGCAAATTGCACTTAATTGACCCACACCTCAATGCAAATAATAGGATGTAAATTACAAATCATCACCACAGCATATTCCAAATCAACAAAGGCTTAGGACATTCCAATTCAGCCTATTGCTAGGGTTCCACTAGTGGTGGGCACTCGTGCAACATAGGCAATGAGGTACAACGAGAGGTTAGCAAAGGAAGGGAATTAAAAAAATTAAACTGGAAGACAACTCGAGTAATCCTAAAGACCTTGATTAGCTGATGCAAGTGTGTTTAATTAGTGCTGAAGCTAAACTCTGTAGGAAAGTGGCCCTCCAAGAACAGGATTGGACACCCTCAAATTAACTTCCTATGTGGTTTACTATAGTTTGAAGAGGGGGTTCTGGATGCCTGCCTATTGGTAATGGATGCTGGCAAAGTACCACTAGTGTTCCGTAGAAATGCCACTGAAGTAGTTCGGCAAGGATCAGCTCTGGTATGATTTCATAATAAGAATCAATGTATGGACAATTCCATGAACAAGTAACCATTTTATATTTGGTGGTATATTTTCAGATGAATGCCCAAGATGATGATGGTCTCATGGTTGGCAGCTGGACTGGTGAATACTCCGGCGGCACAGCACCCACTGCCTGGACAGGAAGTCCTGAAATCCTGCTCAAATATGCCAAAGAAGGTTGTGAGCCTGTGTGCTTTGCTCAGTGCTGGGTGTTTGCCGGCGTGCTGAACACTTGTGAGTATGGCGATGACATGTTCTATGGGGTGTCCGTTTAAAAATTTCTCTTCATGATAGTTTAAAATATTGTGTGAGCATCATCATTCTACTCATTTTTTGCAACAATTGTTCAACCCCCCACCCAGTTTTGCGCTGTCTCGGGATCCCTACACGGGTCATCACCAATTTCTTCTCTGCTCATGACAACACGGGCAACTTGAAGACAGACATTATGCTGGACGATGAAGGGAAAGTGGACCGAAGCCGAACGAGAGATTCAGTCTGGTGAGATTCCCTAAAAAAAAGGTTACATTCAAGAGGTCCACAATTGTGTATTTCAGAAAATTGGTACCTTGGTTGATATAACAAGGTGTGTTTACATGGCAAGGCTTAATGCACAGATCCAATGTTTTATCCTTTTCCAATTTTTTGTCCTATCTGTTTACATTTACTTAAAGCTGCAGTCAGGTGGTGGATCGTTTATAGCCTTTTCTCACAGCAGCTGGAATAATTAAATTGATCATTTTGATGGCAGATTGTAATCCAGAAAGGATTATGTTTTTAATGAAACACATGTAAGTGACTGAAATTAGATTATATTCCAGTTTTAAATGTACATTTGATTACAGATAGCCTGTGTGGGATTACACAAGTTTGGTATTTTAAATAGAACTAGTTCTAAGGAAGAATAATTAGCTTTTTGGGTTTGTTTATATGAAATTCGAATGGTATGACAATTAGAGATTATACTGTACAGAAATTGAAATCTACATGTAACAGCCTCATACATGTAGTCATGCAATGCTGATATTGTTAACATTAACAATTTGAGAACAACGTATAACAATAATAATAATTTGCACAGTCTGATGTGATATGAGCTAACCGATCATTAGATTTAATCACCATTGGTAGCTCAAGTTATTGTAATGCTTTTTTCCTCAGTTGGTCAGAACAAAAGTGGCAGACTTGTTACTTACTTGTTCCGATGACAATATCAGGTGAAAATTCTTATTTGGGTCATATTTCCAAGACGTAGGCAAGAATCTGTGATTCCGAAGTACAGTATCCACACCAGCCACACATCAAACATTAGATTCATCCGCAATGAGTAGCCGTGCCGACGCACAACCCACGTAACGGAAATAATTCTGCAAATAACTGCAAAATTTTCAAACAGAGATGGTGACAAAGAGGCAAAACTTACGGACTAGAGCTTTAAGACACGACTCGTATCTGATATCTACGTTTACACGTATCCCTTCCCAAACTAGAACAATTCCACTGGTGATCACTTTCAGCGACTCGGTTGACCCTTGTGTTTTGAACAGCCATAAATGAAAATGATAGTTCACGTTGGGTGGTTCTTGGATTTTAATGCACACCAGCGTGATTACCCTGCTTATGCCATGTTCTCTTGCATGGATGAGTTTAAAACTGTCATGTTTGCAGTGCAAAATTTGGCTGAACCGTTAAAGTGACGGTAGTTTTCGTAAGTTGTTTTATCTACTGGTCATGAGAGCTGCGTATATTTACTCAAAAAACAGTGACATTATTATCAACATGCTGAAAATAAAATGCAGCTTTTAGTAGCAAAGATATTTCATTTATAAAATTCACGAGCCAGCGGCTCAAAACAAGATTCTGTGCTCCTGAATACTTAATAAAAGAAGTGGAGTTTTTGTGTGAGTGCATGCAGGCAACATCTGCTTCATAATTTGACAAAGTAAAGTTATCTTTGTGGGGAAATGGGTCTCCCTCGCCTTGTGATGGCTTGGAATTTCAATGGTAATCGGATTTATGTGTTTAGATGCGGTCAGATGTCCACATATTGGATATGTATCTGATTGGATCTCGTGCAGATATTTGTGTTAACACGTGCAACAATATACGATCTGTGTCACATGTGAGTAAAAAATGGATTTTTTTGTGTCAGTGTAAACGCAGACTTAGACACTGTAGGCTTTTTCACTATTTAGGTGATATTCTATGAAGCCAATATGATATTATTGTCAGGTTAGGTTGGTTGGTAATGTGTTTAGATGCAATTCTGTATTTCACAGGAACTACCACTGCTGGAATGAAGTATACATGAAGAGGCTTGATCTGCCTGAAAAATACTCTGGCTGGCAGGTGGTCGACAGCACCCCTCAGGAGACCAGTGATGGTATGATCCTTGCCATGACTCCTGCCACATCATAAAAGTACCATAGAAGTACCTTTTTGACCCAAGTTTATATATGAGCTATTTTACTTGTCTCACACAGGTCTTTATCGATGTGGCCCAACGTCTGTCAATGCTATCAAAGAAGGAGAGCTCAGCTATCCGTTCGATGCAAAGTTTGTCTTTGCAGAGGTAAGAAGCATGTCAGTGTTCTTTGATGTTTTTACCTTGTAGATTTAATTGACAAGATATTAAAATCTTAGCTACATGCAAATGGACATGGGAAAAAATCTTCTTCCTGTCCTCAGATTAACAGTGATGTGATATACCATAAGTCTGATAAGTCTGGAAAAATGAAGATTGTCCATGTAGACTCTGCCTATATGGGAAAGCTCCTTGTGACTAAAAAGAAGGACTGTAGCGAATATGAGGACATCACATCTACCTATAAATACCCAGAAGGTACATTTCATTCTATACAAGTCTACAGAATCAAAAGGCAATATGGCATTTAGGAGAGCTGCATTTGATGTAGCAATGTGATTCAAGTGATCGGCCTCTGACACGACTGACGCTCTATTTGTGAACTTCAAGAAGTCATGGTGGCTTACAAGGGCTCTTCCTGAGAAAAGATAATCCTTTAAGTGTTTGAAACTAAATTTGGACACGAGTCTTGGAAAGACTAATCATATTTTTGACTAGGAAGTGATTAGGAAGAGCCTTTTACCTTTCTTAGGTTGACATGCTCGATAGATTTTAAATCAAGAGCCTTGGTTTACTAATTTGACTGGTTCATAGAGCCTTTGTTCTCAATTTCAAAAAAAAAAAAAAAAAAACGTCCCTTTTAGACTTGCACTTTTCATTTACTAATGTTTAATGAAATTAACTAGATTTTCTAATCTTTTTGTATTCTATCTGTTTTCTTTTTATTTATTATACAATTGACAAAATCAAAAAAGGCCACTAACACTAGCTTGCTCTATTCTTTTTCAATTCTATCTGTTTTCTTTTTATTTATTATGTAATTAAAAAAAAACCCTTGCTACGTGTACTGCGTTAAGCTAACTGAGACTTATAACACTTGCATATCATTGCTCTTTTGTTGATTTTGATTGCTTCCATTGTCCTCATTTGTAAGTCGCTTTGGATAAAAGTGTCTGCTAAATGACTAAATGTAAATGTAAACTTCATTTGGTCCAAAAACATCTTAAAAGCCTTTAATGTTTATTTATACTGGGTCATTTGATATTACCCTGTTGAAAAAAACAGCATATGCTGATTAGGTATGCTCTGAAGCATGGCAGCTGGTTTGGGCTGGTCTAAGCTGGTACTTAGCTGGTCACGAGCTGGTGCTGGTCCTAAGCAACTAGCTCCTGCTCAGGACCAGCTCATATCCAGCTTATAAGGACCAGCTCATCTCAAGCCATGCTTCAAAACATACCTAACTAGCATATGCTGTTTTTTTCAACAGGGTAGAGGGCAGTCAAAACTAAACTGTGTTGTGTTCTGGATTCTTGGAGCTACAGTTTAAAACACAGTTGATTTCAATAACACAAGAGCTCTCAGTTGACACTTGCGAGACTCAACAAAGCCCTTCAGTTATTTGATTATTCAACAGACTTAGGACGCCAAACATCTTGTGGACATGTGCGCCAAACAATAGCGTTTTGATTGATTTGGGAAGGAGTGGAAAATGCCAATATTTTGCCTTCAACCTTCCTGACTCTAGGAAGTCTTAAGGAGAGAGAGGCCATGCACATGGCAGATCGTCGTGGAGTTTCTACCAAGGACTACTTGCCACTCACTGAAGCAGGTGTGGATTTTGAGCTCCAGGCCGACACCATCAAAATGGGTGACAACCTCCAGCTGACACTGAACATTAAGAACCAGACCAGCCAAACCTGCAACCTCAGTACCATCATCACTGGCTGTGTGGTGTACTACACAGGCGTCATTAGCACAACTTTTATGCATGAAAACAAGTCTGTAACTGTGGAAGCTTCAAAGAGTGAGTCAGACACAAGTGTTTCAGTAAAACTGCTCATTATCTTGAGATCGAATTATAGTGAATTCTAAGGAATTCTACAAAACAACAACAACATCCTGTTAACGGATTAGGTCACAGTGTGATCATATTATCGTTACAGCTGAGTCCCTGACTATAGATGTCAAAGCTTTGGAGTACATGCCCTACCTTGTGGAACAGTCCAACCTCCTCTTCGTGGTGTATGGGCACGTCGAGGAAAAGGACGCATCCCTTTCCACGATGAGAGTTGTCACTCTTAGTCCTCCTGAACTCTCAATAAAGGTAGTAACCATTCTTAGGGGAACCCGACTGCAGGGGTGGGTATTCATTCTGAGTTCACAATTGATATTAAAGGGATAGTTCACCCAAACATGATAATTCTGTCATTAATTACTCACCCTCTTGCACTGAGCCCTGTTTACATTCAGAGGAAAGCACGTGCATGTGTCGTGGTACTCTCCAAAATGGCGCTAGTGTGACGTGGAGGAGAAGAATTGTTGAATAAATTTGTTATTTTTGTTTTCTTTGCACACAAAAAGTATTCTCGTAGCTTCGTAAAATTACAGTTGAACCACTGATGTTCCATGGACTGTTCTAATGATGCCTGTACTACGTTTCTGTGCATTGAGTTCTCTTGCTATCTATGCAGGGTCAGAGAGCTCTCGGATTTCATCAAAAATATCTTAATTTGTGTTCCGAAGATGAACGAAGGTCTTACGGGTTTGGAACGACATGAGGGCGAGTAATTAATGACAGAATTTTCATTTTTAGGTGAACTATCCCTTTAATTTGGAAATATTTCAGAATATAATGAACATTCTGTCATAATTTACTCACCCTCATGTTGTCCCAAACCTGTATTTATTTATTGACTAACTGACTTTCATTCAAAGGACAGAAACATTTGAAAGTAACTCACTAAACTGGACCTTAATTGAAAAAATGTTTATTGTTCATTACTATAAAACACAATGGCAACATTGTAAAATAATTCTGAAGTATTCCATACACCTGCCTTTAAATTTGACAGCTTCAGTGGTGTGGTTTTCACAATCATTTTTTAAGTTTTAATAACAATGGGTAAAGCTGAGTTATGTTGCTTTCAATTTCTCATGCCAAGTTCATATTTACGAGTTGGGAAGTTGTAATTATGTCATGTGCATGTACTTTTTCGATAAAAAGTTGGCATTAAACAGACGTTGCGACAGTCTTTTTTTTAGCTATTGTGGTGTATGAAATGTATTCTAGAACAAGAAAACTGTAGCGTACATTGTTTTATCAATGTTATTTGCAACTGCTGCGGTCTCACATGAATGAAAAGTTATCTTGCCATTGTGCCAGTAAAAACGTAATCAGAAAAGAGATGTTATTGCGCACGAGGAAGGGGAAGTTTTTTGATTAAAGAGTACGATTAAGATTTTAGGGGTCATTCATGTGTGGAAAACGGCGGCTGCACAGCTGTTCCTCCATCTTGGCTAAGCTTTTAATGTTGTTACAGAAATAGTGAAGCTGATTGATTGGTACTCGTCACATGTGAACATTGTGAAAAGTTGGGATATTTTCACCTTATTTTTATATCTTATCATATTTTCATGCAACATAATCAATGGCTTGCATCTGAGTCAACAAGATGGAGGGAAGTTAGATAGGGAAGGGCATTAAAAAAAGAAGTAGAACAGAGCTATGATGGTTTCTGCTGGCTTTTGTCACATTGCTTGCATCTGGTGTAGACAGGGTTTCAGTTCCTTTAGCAATAACTCAGTGACATCTGCTGGATGGGAGTTGCACTACAAATAATATTTAGTTGAGTTTTATTTATTATTAGTCCTTGTTATTAGTTACAATTTTCAAAACTTACCTTTATAATTGCACAAAGAGCTTTGTAAAAGCAATAAATGTTTGTTGCTGCTCTGCATTATAATTTATTTTCAGATGACTGGATCTCCTCGGGTTGGCAAGGAAGTCATGGTCAGTGTGGATTTCCAGAATCCCTATAATTTCATCCTGCAAAAAGTTCAGCTCCGCATTGATGGACCTGGTCTGATAACGACCAAATTGAAACGTTACAGGTAAACTTTATATCACATTGGCAGGTGAAATAAAGCAAACGCAAATAGATGTTGCAATAACTACTACACCATACCCATAAACACCTCCAGACATACACAAAGACAAATATAGTATTTTTTTTTTGTGCATATACACTATATCCATATACATTAACTTATTTAATTCATTTATTTATTTTTCCGTGTGACTCCTGTTTATGTTGCGGTCATGAATGAGCATAGAAAACTAAATACACCTTTTGGCTGAATTCTCTAAATATTTAGTCTCTTTTGTGTGTGTTTCCACTTGCAGCCAGATATTACCTGGTGCCTCAGTGAAATATAAAGTGTCACTGTTCCCTCGATCTCTGGGGAAGAAGGTGCTGATGGCGTGTCTAGACTGCCCTCTACTGAGACAGGTCACCAATCAGCTGGAATTTGAAGTAGTGCAAGACTACAGTCTGAATGGGAACAATATAAGACAGGGAAAGTGGAACTGAAGAGAAAACACAATTGCAGAGTTCCCTGTACCATTACTTTGCTTTGCTTCCCTAAGCAAATATGTTTTTACCAAGAATTAAATAATTCAATATTACATCTCAAATTCCTCCTGATCACCCAACTGAATTTAAAAGAATAGTTCGCTCAAAATTTTTTTTTCCAAACCCTTATGACTTTCTTTGTTCTGTGGAACACAACAGATATTTTGAAAAACAGAACAGAAATTTATACAGGTTTTTTGGCAGAACTATCCCTTTAAATCAGCAAGTGTTAGAACTATGATAAATAATGACATCCATTGAAATCCCTAGTGATCTGCAACATAGCTAACTTGAGTTTTTTTTTTTTTGGGGGGGGGGTGGGGGGTTGGTCTTAACTAACTTACTGTATTAATCACAATGTATTGTTGTTTTACTGTGCTCTAATGCCATCAAATTAACAATAAATGTTTAGCATGAAAGCTTTTTGATGGACTGAATTATTTATTACAATTTTAATTTGGACACCAAAACTCATATTTGCGTATAAGATATATAAAATTATTTATAAGAACTGTGATCATTTAGCCTACTCACCTAATGCCATTCCAGACCTGCTTGATTTTATTTTCTTCTGTGAAACAGAAGCAAAAAAAGTTATTTAAAAAAAAAATGTGCATTGAATGTATTGTACTGTTGGCTAACAATGTACCAATTGTTCAAATTGTCTTTGCTGTTGATTTGCTTTGCTTTGCTTTGATATCCCACAATCCTGTGGGATGGATTGTAATTGGTCGTCTTTTATTGGTAGCTTGTTAAAACCTCTAAATCCTAATGGAATATGTTCCAAAACACACTACAGGAAACCATTATTTCTAAATGGTTTTAATGGTTAATTGCTGATGGTTTGTAATTTTGTAATTTGTAGTGGAAATCATTAGAATTTCTGTGATGGTTTCTATTTTTCTTTTCTAGCAGGGTTTGGTGGTCAGTGTGTAAATGTATGTTTATGTTCACATTACTTTTGTATGAAGACATCTACATTGGCAAAAGTCAATTACACAAATTTTAAAATATAAATATTGTGAAATAAATGCTTAATTGACCATATGCACGGAGCACTATTTAGAACTTCAGGATAAAGATAAGCCAGCTCGTAATCTTCCGGTGAAGCTGATGTTAGATGTGCTATATATAGGTAGAGACTCTCACAGAAACCTCTCCTGCCTCATTCTTATCGGAAACTGAGAAACAAAATAATTACAACATAGTAAATAATGATAGCAGAATTAACATACAGTTTCATGTTATTAAAGAACATATAATTTTTTATGCCGAGTCTGTTAATCCCAGGATAGTACCCAGACAATGCTGACAAATAAACACTATTGTAACTGTTAGGCAGTTAGGCTAAGCTCTTAAACGACATTGTAATGGTATTCTCGATAATCAATATCTTACCTTCGTAGCCATGAACACATTTTTAAAATCTTAGAGAATTGTAAAGCCTTTATTATTTCTCAACTCTACAGTTGTGCAGTAAAATTCACTTTATTAAAGGCTCACTTTTCATTCATGAAGATGACATGAAGAAATGTGCCAAAAACGTGTCTCTTGGTGAAAAATAAAGACTTTTTAAGATGAAAATGAAATTACCGTTATAACCAGGAGATGGCAGCAGAGGATCACTCATTGGCTGCAGCTGCCATTTCAACTCCCTAGTTTTTTCACGTCTTGTTTTTTGATTTATTATAAAATAAATATTATAACAAATTTTAGTACTTTATTGCATTGAAGTGTAAAGTGTAGCAAGTGCAGGAAGTCACAAATCCTATAATGCTGAATTATTTACCTATATAGTTAAATACAAATTAAATAAGTTGGTATAACAGTTAAATAATGCATTCAATATTTTGAAATATTTAGATTTAATTTAATAACTACATCATTTAAGATTTATCCAACACAGACTTGCTGCTGTAGTTTTGTTAGTCTGAATTTAGTCTGAATCACTGCACAGCTCGATTTTGACATCGGCTCGTCAGGTGATTCATTTCGTCAATCATAGCAATGACTCGCAGCATGATTTAACAGATTCACTCGAGTAAATTTTACACTCGCGTTTGTCATTCCTGAAACAGTATACATGGATGTTTGGTCCTCTTAGACAAACAAAAATTTTCTCGCGATGGATGCTATTTACACTAAGTGCAAATAGCAATGCGTTCTATTTACACCAAGTGAAAATAGCAGTATTTTTTAAAGCTATGCTATTTACACTAAGTGCAAATAGCTATAGATTCTATTTACACTATGTTAAAATAGCAATATTTTCTGCTATTTATACTACTTATTGCAAATAGTAGCAATTATCTGCACCTCAGTATTGTCGTACATTATAAAACAGTACGCAGTAATAACGTATTGAGTACAAATGATAGTTTTAATTCAAATTATTAAATGCATTCCACCTTATTGGGACAATAAAGCCCTCCCTACACCTACCCTAACCCTACCCGATACACTTATTTTCAACTTTTTGATTATTTCCTTCATTTTTATTTAAAATAAATGCCTTTTTGATGCAATATGAGATTTGAAAAGGGAGAAAAAAAAGTTCGGCAAAAGGCGAGCTCGAACTCGGGTCGCTCGCGTCAAAATTTAGGTGTTTTATCAACTGCGCCACTGTAACTGGTACTAAATCAGCGTCTTTTATTAGTGTTGAGTAACTCAATCACACGTTAGTGGGTGGACTTAGTGTAAATAGCCTTTGCCAACAAGACAGGTTATTTGCACTTAGTGTAGCCTAAATAGACACTCCGTAGGAATGAATGAGAAGTGCCGTAAACTGAATCCCACCTGTCGCAAGAAGTCAGTGACTTCTCTTCTAAAATGTTTTTTTTTTTCAGCCAATAGGCTGTCGATTCATTAAATGCTGAGCTGTTTCCTCTAAAAAGCTGTTTATTCAGCGTAGTGAAGCCTCCTCCATTGACATCCATTAAAAAAAATAAAATAAAATAACGGCCTCTGGTCTCCTTTCCGTTAGCATTAGCAGTTACGCTTTTTTGGCTAATGGTTGCAGGCTTGCATTCTATTGGCTTTGATATGGTCAATTACATTTTACTACTGGAAGCGCCACCATTTTTCGCTGGTTCCGCGTGAGGTGTAGCGTTCACGTGGTACAAGCCGCTCTCAGAAAACTCCCAGAAAGTTCACAAGTTGTAATTACAGTTCTACAAGGACGTGAACGCTTTTTTCAAGTTGATATCTCTTAATTACGGTAATTACGATATGGCGTGAACGCACCTTAATTCTGTCCCTCATATATAGCCTATATATTCTTTTTTAAGTACAGCATCTCACACCTCCTGACTTCTGAAAACTAGTTTAAAGTCTCAGATGTAGCAACAATTCACACAGTATCCATTTTACCCAGTTGAACTTGAATGAGAACACAGTCTTATATGTTTGCTCTAATCATTTTTAATAGGTTATTCATAACAACAAAAACAACAATAGTAGGCCTAATACATTATTAGCTCAGCATTAGCTACATGCAAATGTAGTTATTTTATGATTATTTTGTTTGTCCAGAAATGTGAACACAGTAGTAAGTCTTTACTCCTGTTCTACAGAGCACAAATATGGTCAGCAGGTTTTTTTAAACACATCCGATTTTTATAATGGTATTATATGGACTCACGTCATATTCATGGAGCACTGCATGGTCCATTCCAGGCAGCAGACTTTTGTAATTCATCATACTTTCACAACCTTGAAAACAACCAATATAGCATTGTGTTAGAAAAAGTCCTGAATTTATTCACTATTGGGCATTAGTAATGCAAACTCCTCCTGCGGGTCACACGTCTGCTTAGAGCATTAGTGTTTTCAGTTACAGCTCAGTGCATGTGCTCAACATCTCCAGCAGTTCTGTGAAGTATGGAGTACGCAAAAACCTTGGTTCCCACATCTCTAATGAGGTAAGAGACTATTAATATTTTTAGGTTTCAGTGTTAGAGGTCAACATGATTTTTGGGGTGTCTCTTGGTTATTTGTGTGAATACAAGCTTGAAATTCTTTATAGAATTGTTGTATTATTTTACATTTTATTTAATCTCTTAATAGTAGCACTAATTAATAGTAGCACAATAGTAACATTAATTAATGCAAGTCACGACAGCCTATGTTTTCCATTATTTTAACACATTTTAAACAATTACAACTTTATTTTTTAAGTTACACAAGGTTCAACTTGATTTTGCTTTTTAAAAGTAAGTTTTGATATTAAGTTGAAATGACTTAGAATTGTGATTATGCTTAAAAATTAAAGGAAATGTTTTTCAGTAACATGAACTAAGAAATAGCATACATTAATCTTGGTAAATGTTCATCTGCTAATACATTTTTAACATTTCAAATGGTATACACTAACAATGTATTAAGAACAAACATAAATTAACAATGAACATTAATATATTTCTAAATTAGCATTAAGCTATATTGTTCATTGTTAGTTTTTGATATGCAATAAATTGACCCTTGTTTTAAAGTATTTCCTTTTTAATTTAAAATTCCTCATGTACAAATCAAATAATTAACCTCCTGTAAGTGAAATACAATAAAACTACTGTGAAAGCGATCTGTACTGCAATGTACGCTGCTATGAAAGTATTTTATCAAGCATTGCGTTATTGCTGCAGTAGCAGACGCAGTAAACAGTTCTCTTCCTGTTTATATAACCATAACTCACTCTTAACAAACAAGCTGTTATTTCTGGAATTCAGACAAGCTGTAGCTTTAGATTGACCCCTGAATGGTGCATACTACATTAAAGGTACATATTAGTAGTTTAAAAAACAAATCAAGGATATCGCCCCAGTGACAGTTTTGTACCATTTTTCTAATACTATCCTGAGATTGCAGGTCTAGTTTTGAAGTTAACCACTCAGACAACAATTATTTCTTTGTGCCGTACTAAAGGGTGAGCTCTGATTGTGTGTTGATGTGGTGCTGTAGGTCTGTGTCGTCGGTGCAGACGTCTCTTGCCCAGCGAATGCTGCCCCCTCCTCAGCCTCGTCCGTACAAGGTCTGCACGCAGAACCACCGCAGGAGGAAAGGCTTCACCGCCACCTCTCTAGCAGACCTCATGGAGCAGGTCAGATCTCCGGATGTCGTGCATGATACGGCATACTATAGCAGGGGTTATTTACAAGTTACACTAACCTTCAATGGTGCATTTATGCAAAAAAAAAAAAAACAAAAACAAACAAACCATAAAAACAGCATTATTATGAAAGTGCATTATTGTGATGTATTATTACCATTTATATAACTGTTTTCTATTTTAATATTTTTAAAATGTTATTTATTTCTGTTATGGCAAAGCTGAATTTTCAGCATTTATTTCAAACATAATTTTTTTTGTAAAAAGTCTACAAAATTTAATGCAACCTTGCTGAATTTATTAATTTCTTTCAAACAAACAAATAAATACAAATGTTATTGACTCAACGGAATGGTAGTGTATTTTAATTTATTATTATTATTATTATTATTATTATTTGAGTTTCAAATATTAAAAAGCTAAAAATGCTTGGAAACAATTTTCACTAAGAAATTGCTAGTAAATTTCATGAATAACTACAAAAATGGCAACTAACAGAGCAGAAAGTAGAAAGACTGAAATTTCTTGTAAAATGTACTCTAATAATCGTTGTTTTATTTACAACTCATTAAACCACTTTTTACGCTTGCCGATTCAGAAAATCTGATTTTCATTTATTTTGCAGTCATAGAAAACATGCAATATCAAATGATTTAAAAAATATGAGAGTCTTAGTAATGCGTAATAGTAAAATATTAAAAGTCATGGAAATATATAATGTGAATATATGTATTCCTAAAATATTTAGCTATTCTCTGTGCATTTGTTTGTTCATTGAGCTTCGTTCAGATCTTACTGGAGATTTATAAATTAATTAATATAGCCTACTAAATATAATCGTTTGTACCAATTGCACGGCTTGGAACCTGACATACAAAGTTATGTGGAGTCCTAATATCTCTCTCTACAGGTGGCCAGTTCTTTCTTGATAACGTGTCAGTTCTTCACACTTGTGCTGGAGGATGATGGGACGGTGGTGGACTCTGAGGCTTTTTTTCAATCTCTGGCTACTAATACAGCATTCATGGTCCTGGAGAAAGGGGAAGCTTGGACCCCCAATAAACTGGTACCGCAGTTATATGCATTTTTAATTATTTAATTTAAATTTTATTTAATTTTAATTATTTTAATTTTTTTTTTTTTAAATAAGTTATCTTCATTATCTGCATTATATTCAGCAAGACAAAATAATATTTTGAAATAAAAAGTCTAAATAAATATACAAATAACATTTTAAAATTTTTTAAAGGGGGTCATATGATGCAATTTCTTGTTTTCCTTTTCTTTAGTGTGTTATGTTGCTGTTTGTGCATGTATAAGATCTGCAGAGTTACAAAGCTCAAAGTCTCCCACAAAATGATTTATTCTGTCTAAAAGATAAGGCTAATCCAGACCGGGCTAAAACGCCTCATCCAAACACGCCCCCACATGTCTACATCACGATGTGGAAATATTTGCGTAATGTCGCCCAAATGTTCACGCAATGAAAGAAGGCGTGGTTTCAGTAATGTTGTGTAGTAGTGTTGATGCAGCCGTGTCAGGGAGACGCTGTGTGTTTCTATGC
>JAFVLL020035674.1:0-31038 GCA_021397915.2 Tor tambroides | reverse complement strand
ATAACATTCTTAACTTTTGAGTTAAATGAATCCAGGAGAAGATCAACAGAGTCTGCAGAAATGCTTGGTGTTAAAGATATAGCCTTCATAAATAGTGCACTAGTGTTCTCGTTAATGCACCATTCACTCATTTATCATGAAGAACAAATGTAAATAGAATATTTAAAATAATAACTCTTATGATTTACCAATCCCTGACCTTTGATAAAAGAATACATACATACTCCATGATGTTGACACATGTTGACAGAACTCAGATGTTCTGTCAACACAGAACCCTTTGAAGGTTAAACGGTTTGTCGACAAATATTAGCATCTCTACGTCAAGGCAAATTCCAACTTTAGAAGGACAGAGGGGAGCCAAGAAGGTAGTAAACTGAGAGTGAGAGACAGACAGAGAGACAGATAAAATTGGACACATGCTAAAACACCCCCCCCCCCCATCTTCATGCAGCAAAACTTTACCAACATTTATTACAAGTGCTTTAAAGCCTGTAACTTCAATGCTTTTTAAGGCAAATAATGTTCTTGAAACCTGACAAATGTTTATGGACAAATAGATGTCAAATTGAGGCACATTGAGGGTACAATCATTTAGATATAATATCAACATATGCGGTAAACATGATTTTAAAAAACAATTATCAAAAAATATTAACACTAACACGTGAAGCAAATGGACTTGAGATGAAGCACTATCCATGCTGTTTACTCTATAGATACATCTGTCATTAAGGACCAGTGAAGTCCATTTAAAGAACTGTGTTGCCAAGCTATATATATTTACAGCTATATAAATGTAACATAACTTGCATGCTTATAATACTTCAGATGAGTTGATGGTGTAGCAAAATAATCCGAGTGTGTGGAGATTTCTGTAAGTTATAAGTTTACCGAGTTTTATCACATGATTCTTTACAACTTCTCTAAAGTCTGCGCATGTTACATGTACACTATGGACAAAAGTACTGGGAATCATGTTTCAATCAGACCCACTGACACAAGTGTATAAAATCAAGCACTTAGCCATGAAGTCAGTATTTACAAACATTTATGGAAAGAAATGGGTCATCCACGTTAGATATTCCAATCCACGGTCAACTGTAGGTGGCATTATTGGAAGGTGGAAGCAACTTAGCAACATAAGACCACGTAAAGTGCTGAGGCACATGAGTGGCCAACACTGCTGATTCCATACCTGAAGAATGCCTAACTTTCACTGGCATTGATATCAGCACAAAAACTGCGTGGCTAGAGCTTCATGGAATGGGTTTCCACTGCCGAGCAGCTGCATACAAGCCTCACATCACCAAGTACAATGCCAAGTGTCATATGAAGAGGCATAAAGCACAGAGCCATTGTACTCTGGAGAAGTGGAAAAGTGTTCTGTTGAGATACGAATCATCCTTCTCTGTTTGACAGTCTAATGGGTGAGTCTGGGTTTGGTGGATGCCAGGAGAATATTACCTGTCTGACTGCATTGTGCCAACTGTAAAGTTTAGTGGTGAAGACTTATGGTATGGGGCTGTTTTTCAGGAGTTGTGCTAGGGCCCTTACTTCCAGTGAAGGCAAATCTTAATGCTTCAGCATACATTTTGGACAATGCAATGCTTTCAACTATTTGGGAATAGTTTGGGGATGGTCCAGCATGACTGTGCCCCAGTGCACAAAGCAAGGGAGTTTGGTATGGAAGAATTTGTTTGGCCTGGACAGAGCCCTGACCTCAGCTCCATCAAACACCTTTGGAGTGAACTGGAATAGAGATTGAGCCAGGCCTTCTCTTCCAGCATCAGTGCCTGACCTCACAAATGCTCTACAAGATGAGAGGGCAAAGATTCCCACAGAAAGACTCCAAAAACTTGTGAAAAACCTTGCCAGGAGAGTGGAAGCTGTTAGAATTGCAAAGGGTGGGGGCAACTATCTAAAACATATGTCTATGTATTTAGAATGCAATGTCATTGAAGTCCTGGCTGGTGTAACAGTCAGATGCCCCAATACATTTGTCCATTCAGTATATGTTTTAGGTCATAGACTCTTTAGTAAATATAAGGATGCAGCCCTTCCTTCACATATGATTTTTTAACAACTGTTTAAAAGTTTAGTTCCTATAACTAGGGATGCATTGACATTTAAACTCTGGCTGATATGATAAGCCAATAATTGTTACATCTATTTTGTCTGTGTAATACAAAACAAGATATTTTTAAAGTTCATGAAGTTTTTTCAGTGAACTTTTCCTATACACTGTGGTATTTATGACAAAAGCATGATAAAAATCATAAAACGGAAACAATTATTCTGAAATATCTCAATTTCAAATCTACTGTCTTATAAAATAGCTCTTAAAATAAATTGTGAATAAATATATTTGAAACCTGACATTTATCTGCATGTACAGACGCTACAACTGTTTGAGCAGCATTTAGTCTAACCCATTTACGTTGTAAAGGTGGAGAATGGCAGCACCACAGGCTAGTCTGTTCCAGCTACAATACAGGGAATCTGGGAATGTCAGATCTATGCAGCATACGCAACCCAGCCAGCTGCAGACTGGCTCAGAAAAGCCCCTCTCCACTCTCTGATTTCATGTAACCATATTGAGCCTCATGTCAGAGGGCAAAAAATATTCTGTATTCCCAAAAATACCCTGACAGAGAAAGAACTATATTCAAAGTGACAGGACACATACAAGGTTTTATCTTCAGAACTATTTGTTCATATGAGCACCTGAGACATGTCCTCTACCTACATACATTGTCCAACAATCCATCAGACCACTGTATTTCTCTTTCAGCACCTTTCTTTGATCACTCATCTACAGCTCCAGTGGAATGTGTTCATGTGAAAAAGCCTGCATGAACCCTCATAGCAGTTTGGATAGGAATTGTACCTGCCCTTTCTGGCAACCAACTCGCAGTGAGCACAAGAGATCACAACAAGCCAGATAGCCATTCTGCCGAAGGGGAGGCAGCAATAGCAGAAGCTCCCGATATAACAGACTGACCTGGATCCTTTTTCAGCACAGAGAATGTGGGGGGAGAAACAGCCTCAGGCCTCCAGAGTCAAACTCAAACTAAGGTGTTCTGTGTTAGACGGTATGGAGCCAAACACTCTGCTTCACAACTAAAAATTTTGTTGAGTAAACACATTTGCATGTAACTGAAAGATGCCTGTGATTTACCAGCTACAGTACTGTTTAAAAGTTTGGCGTCTAAGATTTTTAAAATATTTTTCAAAGAAACCTGCTCACCAAGGCTGCATTTATTTGATCAAAAATACAGTAAAAGAAGTAATATTGTGTATGATATTAAAAACTGTTTTATTTAATATATTTTAAAATGAAACTTATTACAGTGCTAGCAAAGCTGAATTTTCAACAGCCATTACTCCAGTCTTCATGTTCAAGAGATATTTCTTATTATGTTGAATACAGTTGGGCTGCTTAAATGTTTTTGGAACGTGAGTTTTTTTTTCACGATTTGTTGTTGATTAGAAAGGTCAAGTAAACAACATTTATTTGAAATAGAATTTTTTTATATTGCAACATTAAAAATTTATTCGTCTTTACTGTCAGTTTTGATTTGCATGCATGCTGAATAAAAGTACTTTTTATTCTGGCTAAATAAAAGCATTCCTTTATTTAAAAAAAAAAAAAAAAAAAAAACTGAAACCAAATGTCTGAATGATGTTTTTTTGAAACAAAGTAAAAAGTGACGAACTAAAAGAATTTATGACCACTATACAAGGAACTGATAAACTAGTTAGCAGCAAACCACCACAAGTTTGTCAGCTGGTTCTGATAAGATCGATTACAGGATGAAATATGTGATATGAGTGATATATTGGTTAAGCAACCTGTCAATAATTAAAGGGATAGTCCACCCAAAAATGAAAATTATGTCATCATTTATTCACTTTCATGATGAGACTTTTTTGTTCTGTGGAACAGTATTTTTATTTCAGTATATTCATTTTTATTAAAAGTATTTTTTTCTCTCTATACAACAGAAGTGAGTGGGCTCCAAAGCTGTGTTCTTCACAATATCTTGTTTCATGTTCCATAGAAGAAACAAAGTTACACAGGTTTGGAATGATATTAGGGTGAGTAATTGACATAATTTTCATTTTTTAGTGAACTACTGCTGATAAAGACACAAATTTGAGTTAAAGGCAAAAAGGTCAACTGTAATAATTGGTTCTTATCACAGAGGTAACCAAGGTTCTAAATGTAGAGGGTTTTGGTGAGGTCACAGCTCAACCAAACCTAAAGCTTTCTTAAAACTTATGAAGCCAAATTAAACAATTAGGCATTTTCACTCAAGATGAAGGTGCAGATAAGAGTGAGTGGCAAAACAAGGAAAGCAGAGTTCAAAAGGAGAGAATGATGACAGGTGTAGTGTTTTATCAGTTGCTGTTGGCAGTCGTGTTCAGAACTCTCTGGAGCTAAAGGATGTGACACCCGCATACCCAACGACACCCCTGCTAATTATAACCGCCGCATTTGAAGAGGAGTTGCAGTCAAACTTCCACCTCAACCTTGTGTGAAAATAAAGTTTAAGTAATAGTTCCCTCAAAATTAAAATTCTGTCATCGTTTACTCACTCTCATATTGTTCCAAACCTTTATGATTTTATTGCTTCCGTGCAACACTGAGTTTAGCAGAATGTTCAAATTTTAGCAAAATTTTCAGTAGATTAGCTTCACTCTGTTCAGAAGACTTGTCAATATAGACAAATAAATACTAAAGTGTTTTTTTTTTTTTTTGTTATTTTGGAGCCTGACAGCCCCTGTTCATTTAGTGTGAACATTCTGCTAATCTTTCTTATTCTGTGTACAATGTAAGACAGAAAATCAAACAGGTTTGATATTACATGAGGGCTTGTAAAAGATCTAATTGCAAAATCATACATTTGTGTAAGAATGTGGCACACAATATGCTAAGTAATTTCAAATCTTTACATTGACAAAGTTTTCAGTAGTTCTCTGAAATGTAGAATGGAAACTTCTGCACTTGTCCAAGATGGAACTAGAATTGCATGCAGGTGTGCTAAGACTCATTTGAATGCACAAGTATGCACTCACATACATCTGTAAACTTGCTACCATTCATGTTCAGCAATAAATACACAAACAAACAAAAAAGCCCTTCAAAATACCAAGACTGCTGGTGGTCTAAATTTACTAAGGCATGCAGTATATGCACTTGAAACATGCCTTATACATACACCACAGTTCAAAAGTTTGGGACCAGTAAGACTTTTTAAAATACTTTTATTCAAAATGGATGCATTACTATGATCAAATGTGACAATAAAGACATTTCTAATGTTACAGAAGATTTCTGTTTCAAGTAAGTGCTATTCTTTTGAACTATTCACCAAAGAATCCTAAAAAAAAAAAAAATGTATAGTAAGAATCCTACAAAACAGTTCCCACAAAAACATTAAGCAGCACAACTGGTTTCAACATTGGTAATAATAAGAAATGTATCTTGAGCATCATGTAAATGATTTCTAAAGGATTGCGACACTGAAGACTGGAGTAATGGCTGCTGAAAATTCAGCTTTGTTGTCCCAGGAAAAAATTATATTATAAAATATATTACAAAAGAAAACAGTTATTTTAAATTATAATAATGTTTCACAATATTACATTTGAACAGTGTAAGTGTTAACAATTAGTGGCAATTAGCCATGAAAAACCATTCTTCTCAAATCAAAGCAAGCACGCACATTCAAAAGCTTTGTTGGCTGATATATAGCTCAGTCAACATCAATATATATACACTGCTCAAAAAAAATTAAAGGAACACTTTGAAAACACATCAGATCTCAATGGGGAAAAATATAATGCTGGATATCTATACTGATATGGACTGGGTAATGTGTTAGGAATGAAAGGATGCCACATCGTTTGATGGAAATTAAAATTATCAACCTAGAGGGCTGAATTCAAAGATACCCCGAAAATCAAAGTTAGTCCATAGCCAAAATGGCTAGTCCATTTTGCTGAAATTTCATTGCAGCAACTCAAAAAATTCTGTCATGAATTACTCATGTCGTTTCAAACCCGTAAGACCTTCGTTCATCTTCGGAACACAAATTAAGATATTTTTGATGAAATTGCAGAGCTATCTGACCCTCCATAGACAGCAACACAAATGAAATGTTCCCAGGTCCAGAAACGTAGTAAATATGCGTTGATTACGTTCATGCTCGTGCTTTCCCCCCGAACGTAAACAACGCTGATTACGTGAAATACGTTCTGAGGTACTCTCCAAAATGGCGGAAGACGTAACTCGGGGGAGAAGAATGGTAAATTATGTTATTTTTGTTTTCTTTGCGCAAAAAAAAGTATTCTCCTAGCGTCGCAAAACTGAAGTTGAGCCACTGATGTCACATAGACTGTTTTACCGATGTATTTACTACGTTTCTGGACCTGGGAACATTTCAGTTGTGTTGCTGTCTATGGAGGGTCAGATAGCTCTCCGATTTCATCAAAAACATCTTAATTTGTGTTCCGAAGATGAACGAAGGTCTTACGGGTTTGGAACGACATGAGGGTGAGTAATTAATGACAGAACTTTCATTTTGGGGTGAACTAACCCTTTAAGACTTTAAAAGCAAAGTAGGTCTACAGTGCTAATAAAAGGTAAAAGTACAAAAATAAAACACACAGTCCATTCTCAATGAGAGATTACAAGCGCTTAGTGAGGAGGATGAGTTATACGGACTCATAAAAGTGCTTAATCTTTAGAATGTGCTGCACACACGAACCTTGATGTAAGAGAAACATTCTTTACCTGAATCTCACAAAAACAAAAAAAGTATTTTAAAAAAACAAGTTTCTTGACATTGACAAACAAGACGAAGCTGAAGAAAAATTCCAATGCATTTCAATGTACAGTAGCATATTTTCAGAAAAGGTTACAAAACAGATGATTAATCTACACAGAGAAGCTCTCATAAAAAGCCCACTTTTATCCACTATGTTAATTGAAATTAATGAAAGCTCCTTGTCATAAGGTCATTTTTCAGTTTTTAAATTGGCAAAAGAATAACAAAGCATAAAAAACAAAAGTAGCATAATGTTGAGACATGTGGTAACACTATATGGGGTAAGCCGTCAAAATGGAAATCTTCCAAAAAAAAAACAAACAAAAAAACAAAAAAAAACAATAGGATTTTCAGCTAATTTTAAGCAGTAAAAAGCATTTCATAAAATAAGTAATACACAACCTTATAGTCATTATAAAATATACAAGTTTTGTTCAGTAAGAAACTGAAGTCACTACAGGTAGTAAACTCCCTACTGCTTGACTTTGTTTTCAAAATCAACAAACACAGGCTTATGTTTGATAAACTTGAAACATATACAATTTAGCAAATGAATGAATAGCAAGTAAATTATGTAAAAAGGTGAGTAGCTAATGTAATCAAAGACAAGCAAAACATCCGAAGAACAATGAAGAATCCACAAGTATAAATTTCCAAAGCTCTGAGGGGATGTTTAAATATGATGACACAGAGGGGTGTGGCATGGGCTCCATGTGTCTGGACCATCACAAAAGCATTTTATCCCACTGTTGCAGCTGAATGTGGGTAGTTGTTTTAAGAGTGATTTAAAGGTTTAAACAATGTCAGAGTATGGACTGTGCGAGAATGGAAAGGTTTGAGAGAGAAATGCCTGGAAATACGTTAAGATTCAGCCCTTGAGCCTATGATTATTGTTGCGATTTAAACACACTGCAAGAATTCTTCTAAAGAAGCTCACTTCTACTCTAAAAACATGTTTGTAAAATATTAAATGAACTGATTAATGGCAAAGTTTTATCAAAAACAGAATGCCCTGAATATGGCGGTTTCTAGTTGCAATCCACAAAAGTTAAGCATCGCTTATTCAGATAAACAATGCAAGCCTTGCCAAGTTTGAAATCTCAAATAAATAAATAAAATATATTTCTACGTAACCATTTTTTATTTCATCCATAGCCCCCTATGTCTCGTGAAAAACGAGAGCGAACACAAACCACCAAACACGAGCATTTGCCTTAATGCAAATATCAGTCATCATCCGTCTTTCTGCATTTCAGAGACAAACGTTTAAGTAGTAAAACTTACCAATTACAATGCAGATACCCACAGTGTTCCCATCGATTAATGTGCGCGTGAATTAATTCTCCTCATAAGCAACTGGTGAAGCATGTGAATCATGTCAGATGCGATATAAGGACTCTATGCACGTCTCTGTCCAGCACACACTGCTTATTTCCACGCACCTCTAAATCCCAATCCATTCAAACACTGCATGTGCGATCGGTCTTGCCGTATTAATACATAACACATTAAAACACACAGCTATCGCGGATATTTCTGTGCATAATTCGCCGAACACTGAAATCTGAGCACACTGGATCTTACCGGTGAGTTTGTTTACCGCAGTTTCATTGCAAGCTCGCAGCCGCTCGATGCACAGTAAACTACGGTCTTGTCCTGCCTCTTTGGAGTAAATCCCTTCTCTACTTACGGAATTTACCGAGCCGAGCCGATCACTAAAGATGGGACTAGAGGAAATGCGTCATGCAGACCGGAATTCAGGGGAATGTAGTCCTGGTGAGTAGTCGGCATCTGCTGTGTATTAGTCAGTTTTTTAAATGGTAAATTTGTATTACATTATTTGAATATATAATACAATATTTATTCGCATAATTTACCAGCCCATACTGATATAATTATATAATAATATAACAGACAGACAGACAGACAGACACACACACACACACACACACACACACATACACACACACACTGAGTTCTTTGTTTTATGAGGACCTATTGACATAGCGATTTCTGTACAAACTTTACATTCTGTCCCCTAACCCTTAACACTTACATAACATATTCGGCATTTTTACATTTCAATCAATCAATCAATCAATCAATCAATCAATAATGATTTATAAACTGTTTTCCTTTTTAAAGATTTTACTTTTCTTTCTCTGGATATTTGGTCCCCATAAGGTACACTCTCAGACAAAAAAAAAAAAAAAAAAAAAGTACAAAAGTCACTGGGGCAGTTCCTTTTTAAAAAGGTATACTTTTGTACCTTATTTACCCCTAAAAGATGCATACAAGTACCTTAAAGGTATATACAGTACCTAAAGAGTACAGATATCAGTACATTTTCCAAAGGGTACCGCCCCAGTGACAGATTCGGTACCTTTTTTTCTGAGAGTGTAGGAATACCTGCACCACAAACACCACACATTTTTATAGATATAAACATTAGCTTGGCATCTTAAAAACAATTCTGCTCATCATTTTATTTCTTGATAAATACATTAAATTACAAGTACAAATACCATTTTAATAACACACTTCCAGCATCACAGAGAAAAATAAGAACGACAGAGCGAGAAAGGGAGAGACTCTCACTCGCTCTATCATTCTCTGTTTTTGATGTGCAGTTGTAAATCACCTTCCCAGTTTTAGGAGATCTAGCCTCAAGCTTGACTGAAGTCATGCATTGTGTGGTCAGGCACCTGGAATGTATTATAGATGTGTTGACCCAACAAAGCTCAAACAGGGGTGAGTCCACAACAGCATTCCACAAATTCTATTGAGAACACCTCTCCTGTCCTAAAAACTCGTCTCTGTCACCCTCATGAAATATGTGGCTCTCACATTGTATTTTGACAGTTTATTGCCATGAGCCTTGTAACCTTGAAAGCATTTCTGATGATATTCATTGCCACAAAATGTACTTTGATTTTCAGGCCAATGGCTTTTTTTCTGTAAGTACCTAAATGCTGCTCTCTATGGATTAAAGCGGGGTATTACAGCTTGGTCAGGGTTTTTGTTTGTTGTTTTATTTTGATGTTACCATGGGTTCAAGATGTAGCTCCTTCATGCTGTTATTCTACACCATTATATGGGCATAAAGTCTAAAATTATGACTAGGTAGAGAACAGGTCTATGGCCCCATACACCATAGTATGATAATGACTTCATTTTGTATGATTATGACTCAATAGGTGTAGCAGAAATGATGAACAAATCAAAACAAAATTTCCTCATATAGGGCAATAAATTATATTCCATTACATCCCAATGGAACTGCGGCACTGTTTTGTACGAAATGAGCTCATCAGGCGACTTTACCTGCCTTTACTTAACTTTGTTTAAAATATCTGTTAAAAATTGACCCAAATGAATGTCCAAACCTGTCCAAACCTGTCAGCCATTCATTTTATTGACATATGTATTTTAGAACCAAAACTTAAAATAAGTTTCCATGAAAATGTTCAAACTAAACTGGTTTAGATTAGTATTTTTCAAAGTTGACAGTAAAAGCTCCTAAAGCCATTCACCCGTAGATGGGGCTGTTGCTCTTATCTTTCCCTTGAATAATAAACGCCAGCTGTCATTTCCATAATAATAGGCGCGTTCGACTTGAAGCAGCGCTGCGCAAAATGATCACTGTATGACATCAAAGTACCGCGAGAGCGATTCGAAAGCACAGGATCCGTCTGCTCTCTTATCACTCTCGCGGTACTTTGATGTCATACACTGATCATTCTGCGTAGCGCTGCTTCAAGTCGAACGC
This sequence comes from Tor tambroides, assembly GCA_021397915.2. Taxonomy (NCBI): domain Eukaryota; kingdom Metazoa; phylum Chordata; class Actinopteri; order Cypriniformes; family Cyprinidae; genus Tor; species Tor tambroides. Next base: position 20,433 of record JAFVLL020035674.1, on the reverse strand, counting down.
GCCTAATGAACTTAGTGGTGGGGGAGAATAGGGTGGATTTGTTATTTGTCATTTAAAGCCCCACCCAGATTCTTTTCTTTATAATATACATGTGGCTAAAAATAACAACAACACACCAACAAAGCAAAACAGTGGAGAAGAACAGAACACACACAGAAACAAAATCAAAGTCAAAGTCAAAGTATGCTTTATTGTCAATTCTGCCACATGTACGGTACATACATACAGAGAATTGAAATTGCGTTAGACCCTTGGTGCATACAGATAACATTAAACACTAACAGTAGAACGTAAAAATACAGATAAATACAAATCAAATATACATATATATATACACACATATATATATATATATATATATATATATAATGCAACTGCTACAAATATACAATAAGGACATGTAAAAAAAAAATAAAAATAAAAAAAATAGATAAAGTAGCATAAGGCACATGGTAGATAGAGTGCAAACCAGTGAAAAAAAACAAACAGTGCAAATATAATTGGTGTAGTGCAAAAGAGCTTATCAGTCTGTTTAAAGTGACAAAAAGCTCAGAGAGCAGTCTTTTTACAAACTGACAGAAGAGGTAGTTGAATGAGGTCAGACCAATGCTGTACAAAGTGACTGGTGCTGGCACAGTGTGTAGTGGGAGGGGGAGGGGAGTCAGAGGGTCAAAGTTCAGAGGTGCGTGGGGCAAAAGAGGAGAGGGGGGGGAGAGTCGGGAGAGAGTTGAGCTTCCTGACAGCCTGATGTATGAAGCTGTCCTTCAGTCTGCTGGTCCTCGCCTGGAGACTCCGCAGTCTCCTCACTGATGGCAACAGACTGAAGAAGCTATGAGTCGGGTGGGTTGGATCACCTGCAATGCAGAGGGCTTTGCGGGTGAGACGGGTGCTGTAGATGTCCTGGAGGGAGTGGAGAGAGACACCAACAATCTTCTCAGCTGCTCTCACTATCCATTGAAGGGTCTTGCAGAAGGACGCATTGCAGGCGCCATACCACACAGTCAGAATGCTCTTGATGGTGCCTCTGTAGAAGGTGCACATGATGGGGGCCGGGGCTCTGGCTCTTCTGAGTTTGCGAAGGAAGTAGAGACGCTGCTGTGTTTTCTTGGCCAGTGCTGCAGTGTTGTTAGTCCAGGAGAGGTTGTCTGTGATGTGTACACCCAGGAACTTGGTGCTGCTCACTCTCTCCACAGTCGCACCATTGATGGTCAGAGGAGCGTGCTGAGTGTGCACTCTCCTGAAGTCAACAACAATCTCCTTCGTCTTCTCCACATTCAGAGAGAGATTGTCACTGGCCAGGCGGCACACCTCGCTCCTGTAGTTTGTCTCATCTCTGTTGCTGATGAGACCCACCACAGTCGTGTCATCCGCAAATTTAATGAAGAGGTTGGAGTTGATTGACGGTGTGCAGTCATGGGTCAGCAGAGTGAAGAGGAGTGGGCTCAGCACACATCCTTGGGGGGTCCCTGTGTTCAGTGTGATGGTGCTGGATGTGTTACTGCCGACCCATACTGCCTGAGGTCTCCCAGTCAGAAAGTCCAACAGCGAAGTATTGAGCCCCAGCTGGACCAATTTATGAATGAGCTGTTGAGGGATTATTGTGTTGAATGCTGAACTGAAGTCTATGAACAGCATGAAACATTACATATGAGCAGGGCCGTAGCTAGAGGATTGGGGGCCCCCTGAAAAAATATTGATGTGGGCCCCCCCCCACACACATATATCATATACTGTACAATATACAAGCATGGAACCAAATTGCATGCTTTTTTGTGGTTTTTATAATATCTCAGTTATACAACTATAAAATATTAGAATTATTCACAGAACATGGGCCTATATAGTAATATTCCTGGATTTTGTGGGGCCCCCTGGGCAGTGGGGGCCCCTAGAATTGTCACCACCTTTCACCCCACTAGCAACGGCCCTGCATATGAGCATGAGAAAGTTTTTCATCATCAAATAGATTTATTTCATGCACTGTTTGCAGCATCCCGCATATTACATTTTTTTTCTAACGATAGGAGTAGTTATTCAATTGTTTATTAATTTGATGATTAATTATTTACATCTATTATAACAGTTTGTGGCTAAAATATATTTTGTCATTGAGCATCAGTGCATGCAATATGGATACTATACCAAGTCTGGAAGTCTGTCTACAGACAACAGCAGCTTATATTTTTCAGTATCTGATTACAGGCTTGAAGTTCTAGACAATATGTTTGGGTTTAAAACATTCAGCACAAAGACAATAAGCCACGTGTTCAAACATCACAAGATCAACTTGCAACCAGATTCCCTGGGGACCACGTGGACCAATCTTTCTGAAGAGCTTGGGAGCTTCTCCCTGAAGGAAAACCACAACCAGGGGACAAAGAGGAGAGTGTGATGGATGGATGTGAGGTGGGGAAAATGCATTTGCAGTCAGTCAGGCCCATCCAACTTTATTTCAGCTGACAAATTAACTGTGTCAATGTCAAAGTATTTCCTATTGATTCAACATGTATCAGCAAATTGATAATGATTAATACATAGCTTTCTCCAGAGAATATATTTACATTTTGATAGGCTAAATTGTATAATGTGGTTATCCTAAAGCGACAAATTAAAGTAAACAGTAATTTTATATCTTGCACATACATAAATAAATGAATCTTCTAAAGGCGTTTCTCATTTGTTAAACAAATGAACATCAGCCACCTCAGTACACTTTCACTTTGCGATCCATGTTCTTGTATTAACTAGCCATCCTGTTTATAATACAGTAATCGCAGCAGCGACCCCTGATCCAGACAGTGGGCGTGGATCACCGAACGAGTCGATCTCGCTGTATACGCTTGTCATCTAGGGAGGGAAGTAACCTTATCAAATGCGTATTGTGGCATTTTAGCGCGTTAACTGCGACAGAGTCGTTGTCGTTCTCGACTCACCATGGTGTTCGAGTCTTTAGTGAGTGATCTCTTGAACAGGTTCATAGGAGATTATGTGGAAAACCTGGATAAGTCGCAGCTCAAGATTGGCATATGGGGAGGTAAGCGTTTATTCGTCAAAACTGTCCGTCTAACGTTACATTAGTGCAAAGAAACGCTCGTTTTCTGCTCTGGATTGTTGCCTGTTGCAAAACGTTCTTTATCGATATGCAGTGTAAGCTAGATGTAAATTTACTGCAGTCTCCATTAATGTCTCTCGTGCTGGATTGGTTTCTGTTCTGTAAGACTGGCAGTCCGTCAAGTTGCTTGCCCCAAGGAGTCGTTCGGAGGCGATGAAAACAGCCATTATTTATACTGTTTACTTTCATTATTTTTAGGGTTTCCGCCTTTATTGTGTAAAAGGATTTCAGTCATCATCATTACATTTCCGTTTACATAAATATTACATGAGACAGTTGTCTCATAGATAAGACATAGCTAATCGTTGAGAACCATTTTCTGAGCAGATGAATGGACAGTCAGTATTGCAAACACTGCTGTTTGTTCTGTTTTGTTGAATTTGTGCAAGTAAAGCTCAAGGTGAGGTGGACCACACCTTCATAGATAATAATAATGATAAGTTTAATCATGTCATTAATTTTCCTAAAAAATTGAAGTGCTGCTCTTACTCTTTATGTCATGCATTCAAAATGTCTTGAAAAAAGTTAAATTCCACATATATGTTTGGAAAAATCTGGGGTGCAATATTACTACAGATTTATCTTGACGGCCCCTATGACCCATATCCCCCTATTACTGCTATCATTACTAATGACTCCATTTTAGAGTTAAAGTATGTAAACTTTTTTTTTTTTTTTTTTTTTTTTACATACTTTACATATTTACATTGTATAAACTATTTACATTACAAAGTTATTGGTCATACACAAATACTTACGGGAACATGACCGTTTCATTCTCTTTGTGGTCAATGTATTTTTAATGTTTGTAGGTTTCTATGCAAATATGTGTGTTCACTCAGTTAATGTTAGTATAAGTAAGGCTTTGAAAGGAGTCATTTATCAAATTACTGTCATTCTGTTGTGTCGTTATAGTTATGCAGGATGTGTCAAGGCCGGAACAGCTCCAACTAGATTCTTTCAGATAAATTCCAAGGATAGTTTGAAGCCACGTTCATTAGAATCATAAAAAACATATGATGGCATGAAAACAAAAATGTACCTAATCTGTTTTCTATATGTATGTCATAGATCCTACTGTGAACAAGTCATCAGTTTATATGTTTCATATTAAAAAAAATTTTCACCTCATAATTTTTTATCAAAATGTCATAACATGCCATTGTCAGTGGATCCACCGGTGAAAATGGCAGGCTTTTCTCTAGTAATGTATTCAAGACTGCTTAAACCCCGCCTCTGCAAGCGCACATTCATCTGCCTCAGTTTTTAAGTCCACGTCTCAAAATTCAACCGACAGCCGATGCATAGATCCAAGTCCCTGCCCTTCAATTTTCTTTTTTGATAATCTGTTACAATTGGATTTACACCATAATACAGATCTGTCACCACTTTCATTTCATTGCAAAAATGGTCATCTGTTGGTCTCATCAAAATGAGAGAAGGAGAGGAGCAAAGTGTTTTTGTATATTGAACAGTCAGTTTTCATAGGTGTGACAGACTCCGTAGGGGTTTAGACAATCCTTGGCCAGATCAGCATGGGTGCCCTCTTATTCTGTCAGCATGCACTTTGATATGGTGACGTCTTTATCCCAGCATCAGATCGGCTTCTCTGGTTGACATTTATTTCTTTTCTGTGATGCCAGTCCAACTATCGTCAGTGTCAAAAGTGGCCAGTCATATCAGGATGCAGTTGTTTATGCATTCATAGTAGCATTTCTTATCTGTGATGCTTTCAAAGTTTCAGATATTTATATGGATGGCTTTGAGAGAGAGACTACATAATACATGTACAATCTGCTATATACATTATGTAGCATGGATGAGAAAATGTACAATACAGTCATTTTTTATTTTCATTTTTTTTTAGGAAATGTGGTGTTGGAAAATCTGAGAGTGAAAGAAAATGCTTTGGTAAGTATGTTTTGTAAAATATTAAGTTTAATTACATTTTATCTATTATTTTAATATAGATTTGTATTGTTATTAACGTGATGCCATGCTGCAAAATGTAGAATATAGTGAAATAATAATAAAAAAAAAATTTACAAAACACACACATTAAAGAACCATATTTATCTTGATAAGAGAGAGTGCGTATCTGTGTATGTAACACTGTGGTTAGTGGTAGACACTAAAGCATGTGCTGAATCAAGAGTGTGCTAAAACAATGAGATTTGCTGATGTTACCACAAATAAATTGTAATAGAGTTGTACTATGTATATGTGCATATTGAATTCTTGAAATCTGCATTTCAAACCCATTTTACCAAGTTATTCTTATTCTTTAGAGCGAGTTTGATGTCCCTTTCAAAGTGAAGGCTGGTCAGATTGGTAAGTATCCAAATCTCACTTTATCAGGAAAGTTATGCTGCAGGGAGCTGTAGCATGTGTACTGTCATGAAAAAGTGTGAAATGTGTTGTTTTCTAATATTCTGGCTTGTAACCAAGGAGACTGAAATAGAAAAAAGTTTCAGTGTTCAGTTTGATGAATTGCACTTCCTATTTTGTGCTGCTGTAGAGAGATTATGCTGACTGATTGAACTTTGCAGTAACAGTCAAGTAAAAGTGATTTTATTTCCCTGCTGATGTTTGTTTGGAGAGATCAGACTCCAAATGTAATAAAGACAGCTGAGCTGTAGTAAAGCTTGTTGTAATATGAATTTTAAAACAATAAATTGAAGTTTGTGGTCTACAGTTCCCAATTTTTCCTCAGTAGATTTGAGGTTGAGTTTAAGTCATTTTTCAACAAATACTTCTATTCATGAATAATCACAAAAGAGCTGGAGGTTAAAAATACCATAAGATTAGGTAGGGTGTGGAAGCAATGTGACACTGTTATGAAACTTTTAGGCCTCCTGGACTAGTTAAAATGACTTTGTTAGAATAATCCATTTCAGTAATGTTGTAAAAAAGTTGTTCTGTTTCAAAAATTCAGCAAACATCACAGCACAGAAGTTTTGCCAATAAATGGGAACTTGTTGAAATCAGTTCGTGTTATCACATGATCCAGTCAGATGACTTAAAACATCTGCTGGACAGTGTGCCAAGTTGTCAAGCAGTAAAAAGTAATTGGTTAACAAGGGTGACATGCTAGCCTGAGTAGCACTGTGAAATTCCTTCCATATTTTCTAAATTTGACAAAATCTTCATTTAAAGGGGTCATATAATGTTGCTAAAAAGAACATTATTTTGTGTATTTGGTGTAATGCAATGTGTTTACACTGTTCGAGGTTCAAAAAACGACAATACTACAGCGAGAATAAAAGTTACACCTTCTTTCGTTGTGTATACGTTTGGGCGGTGTTATGCAAATCTTCCCACACCGTGATTAAATGATGTGTTGATGGGCGTGTTTAAATGATGCGTTTTAGGAAGGCGTGGCAGAGTTTTAACTTCTATAAAGAATATCTCTTTGGGTTTGAGACTTTACAGATCTTATTATATGCACAAACATCTTGTAACACTCCAAAGACAAAGGAAAACTTGAAATTGCATCATATGACCCCTTTAAAAAAGATCTGCTTGTTTTGCTTTATTAAAAGATATTTAGCCAAAAGTTACCCAGTAAACCTTGATCTGTAATGCAACAAATTCCATTTTTTTACATTTTATCCACTGTTTTCAAGTTTTGCCCTCATTCTTCAACAAAACTACTTTTCCAACAAGTCTGTCTAGCAAGTCAGTTTTAACAAGTCTGGCTCGGAATCTGCCTATTCACCATGTTTGTATTGTACTTCACTAATGTGTGTCTTACTTGTAACTGAGACACATGAAATAGCATAATGCTAATAATTTCAGAGGATCTACATTCATGTGATTCAAGTGCTTTAATCTTTCATATCGTCACACTGAATTGAAAATGTCTGCTTTTAAGGTAAACTGACTCTGAAGATCCCTTGGAAAAACCTGTACAGTGAGGCAGTGGTGGCTACGTTAGATGGATTATACCTTCTGGTGGTTCCAGGTGCAAGTGAGTGCTTATAGTTTTTTTGTTTTACTTATTATGTTCCCTTAATGCAACATGTTTCTTAATGTGGAAGTTGTTTTTATATCTAGCTTGAAGCACCATGCTATTTATTTCCCGGCACTTTACTGCAGTAACTTGTCTGCAAAATGCTTTCATTTATTGTTATAACATCTCTTCTTAGAAATTAATTGCATGATTTATTTATAAGCTAGATGGATTCCTGCCTCTTAACAGAGGGGTGTGTAGTGTGGTGCATTATACAACATTTCATTAAACAAAGAAAATTTCATTATCGGTCACAAAATATTGTATACTTATAATACATAATATACGATTTTGATAATTTGTTATAAATAATGCTTTTATTAATTACTGTAATAAAAGCAGTCAGTGACACTTGCATCATTGTTATCTTAGACCCATTTGAAAGTTATGTGAGGATGTTATTTTTGCCAAGTATAGCAGCAATTATAAATATATTGAATAACTAAATTTCTTTGATACAGTGTATATTTTCAGTATCACTTGGGCTGCTTCAACTGACATTGTCTTTTACATGTTGCAGCTGAGTCTAAGTTATTTTCCTCACCTTACAATGGTAAGCCAGGTGTAGAAGGTGGGTAGCAGGGTGGTGGCTTGGGACCCGGACCGTTAAGCTGCTCTTGTGTGTATCTGAATCTTTGGTTATTATGGCAAACTGTATATGTACCTTTGTTTACAATGTTTAATCAAACAAATACAAGTGTTTATTTGGAGAGCCATTGATAGCATGCTTTGACAGTGTATCAATCAAGAGTTTTGAGAGTGTTTGTTCAAATTTGGTATTGATCTTGGTAACTTTTTTTTTTTCTATTCTTTTTGGGATCTGCTTTATATTGTAGACTGATCAATTTTGTATAATGCATGTTCTGTAAGTAAAATGCAGTAAAATGATTTTTCTTTTTTTTTAAGCATGAAAGTCTGCTACTTTGTCTGTCTCTTGCATTGAAGACAGTCAGCTTCTACCTGCCAATCAAAAGTTGTTGCTGTTTTGAGATATACACAAGCCTTTATCTTTCAACATTGCTGAAAGATGTGCTGTAAAGATGGACTGCCTCAGAATCATTTAATATGCCCAGTGTAGTGCAATGTCCTGTAAATTCACTATTATTATTTATAACACTATAAATAGGTGCATAATCTTGAAATATTTCTATTCTGACGTAACATGAGTCTTCATACTTTCTCATGTTTTTATTCTTTAATATTATTATTAGTGTCCCTTGTTGTATATATATGTATGCACTCAAAGCTTCAATACCAAGAAAAACTCCTTCTGTGTGCTAGCACACTTGCCAGTAAAGCTCTTTCTGATTCTGATGAATGGACTGTATATCTAATGGATTGAATTGCCTCAGGAACTCCAAAGACCCTTTTGGTCTCTATAGACCAAAAATAACAAGTGGCAATTTCTTTATATGACATTGTTTGTTTGATCTTCATAACTGTCTCTCTTATTACTCTGGTGAAGAGAGATAAACAGTGGCAGCATATACAATAGCAGGCATTAAGGTTTTGTTTCTCACATGGATTGGTCTGAACCGGTCCTTCCTGATAGAGCTTCACTAGTGGATTCCAAATCAGAGGACAAAGCCACAATGAAAATCTTAAGTCTGCTTGAATGAGCAGCATTAGACTGTAGCTACTTATAAGCCACAGTGCAAACCGTGGGAGATGGTCATTGGAAATGACTTTTCTGTTATTAAATGGTTGACTGAGCTCCCAGTGTTTGATTCTCCACTGTACATTTATGGGTATGACAAACACAGTGTTAATGATATAAATGGTATCTTTGATGTTTGTTTACCTCTGACTGCATGTGTATTGTGTGTTTAAAGCAATTAAGTATGATCCAGTTAAAGAAGAGCATTACCAGCAGGAGGCCAAACAGAAGGAGCTTCAGCGCATTGAGGAAACCCTGCAGCTGGTCGCACGCAGAGGTGAGGAACCCCTTGTCTGTTTATATGCGAAGGACGTAATACTTTCTTGACCTAGTACATAGTCAACTTTTGCATTAAAATTTGCCAGTTCTCTTTTTATGCTCTCTGTACAAGTCATATGCAGTTATTGAAAGTATAACTATTAACGGGTGTTCATCATTTCATTTAATCCCATCCAATCATACCATAATCAGTCTGTTTCAACTTCATTCATCATTCATTCCTCCATTTATTTGAGTTTGCACTTTAAATCTGCATTGTATCAGTTTATTGCCTCAGCCGATGTTGTTTTTGCCTGTTTTAAGATTTAGATCATCTTCTGGCACTAACTTAAAAGGATAGCAATATAATATGGCAAATATTTAAACCTTTAAGAGCACTTTCTCTTTAACAGGGCATATGAAGTGAGTTGCTGTTTGCATGTAACAGTATTAAAGCTCTGTGGAAAAAAACAAAAACAAAGAAACCTTGTTTCAGACCACATAAACTCCCTTGTAGTTTTTCAGGGACTTTCTAACCAGCATCCCAGAAGTCCCTATTACTAGGAGCACTTCATCTTCCTAATTGAAACTGTGTTTTTTCTATAGCAGATTCCATAATAAATATTCCATCTTATATACTGAACATTATATTGTTATGCTGGTCAAATAAAACTATTACAGTCCTATTCAAAAGTTTGGGTTCTTTTTTTTCTTTTCTTTGGAAAGTAATGAATACTTTTATTCAGCAAGGATACATTAAACTGATCTAAAGTGACAGTAAGGACATTTGTAATGTTACAAAAAAAACCTGTTTTTAAAATGTGTTGTTCTTTTGAACTTTCAATTCATTGAATAATTCATAATTTCATAATAAATCATTATTTCTTAAATCCCAAATCAGCATATTAGCATGATAACTGAAGGATGATGTGACACTTAAGACTAGAGTAATGCCATCAGCTTGAGAAGGGTCTGGCTGCAGACTTGCACTTGCACTCTCAGTACTTGCATTCTCAGACTTGCACTCTCAGTACTTGCATTCTCAGACTTGCACTCTCAGACACTTCCACTTCCGCGAGTGACGTCACTTGCAATCTTTTTTATTTTGTTCTATTTATTGATTTTTTTTATTTTTTGTTTGAATCTCTCAACATTTTACAACAGTAGCCAGGTGGTGAAGACAAGAAAAAAGAAACTAAATTACAATGTCACTTGCAATCGCCGCTTGCACTCTCCGCTACCTGCGACGTCACTTGCATTCGACACGAATCGTGTGCGTTGCCATGGAGACGAGACGCTGTGGTGATTAAACGATTAAAACTAATTTAGTACAATAACGAACAGGGTCCTGCAAGTCATCTGTAGGAGAAAAACACAAGACCTGCAAATCCGTGGCTACAGAACAGCAGAATATGAACGCAATGCGCAAAGTTTCTAGAAAACCATAGAAAACCATAAACACTTAATGTGGCTTAATGTGTTAAGATAGTGCTATTAAAATATCAAATTCAATATACAGTTTATTAATATAATGAATATGTATATAGTATTTTCCTCCCATACCGCAAAACGTGGGATAATGTGGTACAATGGACTAAGATGATAAAGAGCAAACTCAACTCATTTTAATAATGCTCCTCATCATTATTAAAATATACATAACTAATGTACAGGCAGGTGAGCCCAGAATAAACGCAACACGCAAAGTTTCACGTTAAGCATTTTTCCAAATAGAATAAACGGTCTACAGCTCTTTTATATCATTGTCTTTGTCAATTAAGCTATATTACGTGTTTTATTTAAAATGATTTTCTATGGGAGGAAAATGTTTAACGTGCAATTTAATGCATTGCGTCCGTTTAATATCACTTAATGCATTTCATAATGCAGGTTCATATCTGCTGGTCTGTATCTTTGTGTCAACAAGACTTATAGGCTAATGAATTGTCTTTATCATCTTAGTCAAAGACTACAGAATACCCTTAAGTCCCTTATTATTATTATTATTATTATTATTATTATTATTATTATTATTATTATTATTATTAAATTTAGTCCATTATGCCACATTAAGCGTTTTGCTGTATGGGAGGACAAGTGAAAGTTTGCGTATTGTGTTCATGGCCGTCTGCTTGCCTTGTAGTACATTTAATAATAACTATACATCGAATTTTATCTTTTAATAGCACTATATTAACACATTAAGCCATATTAAGTGTTTATGGTTTTCTATGGTTTTCTAGAAACTTTGCGCATTGCGTTCATATTCTGCTGTTCTGTAGCCACGGATTTGCAGGTCTTGTCTTTTTCTCCTACAGATGACTTGCAGGACCCTGTTCGTTATTGTACTAAATTAGTTTTAATCGTTTAACCACCACAGCGTCTTGTCTCCATTGGCAACGCACACGATTCGTGTCGAATGCAAGTGACGTCACAGGTAGCGGAAAGTGCAAGCGGCGATTGCAAGTGACATTGTAATTTAGTTTCTTTTTTCTTGTCTTCACCACCTGGCTACTGTTGTAAAATGTTGAGAGATTCAAACAAAAAATAATCAATAAATAGAACAAAATAAAAAATAAAAAAGACTGCAAGTGACGTCACTCGCGGAAGTGGAAGTGTCTGAGAGTGCAAGTACTGAGAGTGCAAGTACTGAGAGTGCAAGTGCAAGTCTGCAGCCAGACCCTATTGATCAGCTTTGCCATCAGGAATGAATTACATTTTTAAATATATTAAAATAGAAAGCAGTTGTTCTAAATTGTAATATTTCACAATAATGCTGTTTTTACTATTTTTTTTAAAATAGATTTATTATATCACCCATTTATCTGTCAATGGCCCCAGTATAAATTTTTTTTCAGAACATCAGTTTAAATATTAGTGCATCCCTACATTAATTCCTATATTCATTCATGTATCAACCCACCCATCCATCCATCCGTCCATCCATTCAGATCTCCATCCCTAACAGCTGTGTGTGTTTGCTTTGTGCTGCATCTGATGGACGGCAGGCTCTCAGGCTGGAGAGTTTGTGTTTAATCTGGAGAGTTATGTGTATAAGAATCCACCACTGGGTATGTACAAACCCATTCCTATAGCAGGCTAGTCACACGCCCATCTCAAAGAGACTTTTTTTTTTTTTTGAAAGTGTGCATTGAGGGTGTATATGTGTAGACATTTTTTTTCTTCCCCACTACTTGGTGTACTTTGGTGCAGTTCTATGTTTGTTTAATCCAAGAGCGTGTGTTTATTGCTGCACTAGTTCTTTTCTACCTCACCAACTTTTCTCTTTCTCCCAATGCTGCGCTCGGTAAGACAAAGGACGTAAGCTTAAAAAGCGTAAAAAACCCTTTAGGAGATCTAAAAAGTATGAACACAAAGCAGGTGGGTGGCTCAGGCGACTGTGAGCGACTATGATCGTGGCAAATATGAGCAAATAATTTCAATAGCTTTATTCTGTTTGTTGGACTAAATATGTTTGCATAAGAATTAGATTGTATAAGGCATTAGAATGACAAATCGGATGGAGTTATGATAAACCCTTTGTGTTTACTAAATTATTTTTAATTTCAGAGAAGCCCCAGGAAGAAAAGAAGGACACGTTTGCTGAGAAACTGGCTACACAAGTTATCAAAAACCTCCAGGTCAAAATCACCAGCATTCACATCAGATATGAGGATGATGTAAGTGTTGACTCTCCATACAGTTCAGCTCTTGAGTTATGTGTATTTTTGAACCTACGTGTTGCATATTAATGAAGATTTGTGTAATTAGATGATATGTTTTCATTTTCCATCTGTGCTTTAGGTGTCAGATCCTCAAAGACCTCTTGCTATGGGCATGACTCTTTCAGAACTCAGTCTACAGGTGCTCTTTCAAAACACATTCATATAAATGTCACAAAATGAAGATTACTTGCAATTACGATTAATATGAAATGAGCAGTTCTTATTTGCATGCTCTGGTCTTTCAGTACGTTCAGTCAGTTTTTCTCTCTTATAGACAGCAGATGAGAACTGGAAGCCTTGCATTCTGAATGAAGCAGCCAAGATCATCTACAAGGTAAACCACCAGAGAATATGTCTTATTTTCCATAATAATAACAAGATCTCATAGTACAGCTGTGGTTGTGTGTCTAACGTGTGTCTGTATGTATCCTCTACATAAGCTGGGCCGCCTGGAGTGTTTTTGTGCCTATTGGAACGTGAACAGCCCAATCTTCTACAAAGGCTCATGGGAGGAAATAGTGGTAATGTGCCGAGCTCTAAAGTGTTGTTTAATTGAGATTTTCATAGTATTGAAGACTACTATGTTGTCCTCAGGCATTGTAAATGGTGCACCATATTAAAAAGTTTAAAAATTGATCTATCATCATTTACTCACCCTCATGTCACCCTCATCTTCGACACAAATGAAGCGATTTCTGTGCCTCTGAGGTCCATTACACCAAAAATATGATGCTTCATAAAGACGTTGTAAAAGTAATCTACAGTGCCTTGCGAAAGTATTCATACCCCTTCATTTTTTTCACATTTTATGTTGCTGCCTTATGTTAAACTGCTTTAAATTACTTTTTTCCACATCAATCTGCACTCCATGCACCATACTGACAAAGCAAAAACAGAATTTTCACAACTTCGTAAATTTATTAAAAATAAAAAAAACTGGAATAAGTACATTGCATAAGTATTCATACCCTTAACTCAGTACTTAGCTAAAGCACCTTTACAGCCTCAAGTCTTTTTAGGTATGATACGACAAGCTTTACACATCAGTATTTGGCAATTATCTGCCATTCTTCACCTCACCTCTTCACGTCTCAAGGTTGGATGTGGGGCAGATGCACATTTTCAGGTTTCTCCAGAAATATTTAACTGGGTATAATCCCAGGCTGTGGCTGGGCCACTCAAGGACATTCACAGAGTTATCTATAAGCCACTCTTGCTGTGTGTTTAGGGTCATTGTCCTGTTGGAAGGTGAACCTTCTTCCCAGTCTGAAGTTCTGAGTGCTCTGGACTGGGTTTTCATTAAGGCTATCTCAATAGTTTGGTGCATTGAGCTTTTCTTCTACTCTGATGAGTCCCTCAGTCTCTGCCACTGAAAAACAGCCCTACAACATGAGGCTGCTACCAGCACACTTTACGTTTGGGATGGTATTCTGCAGGTGATGAGCAGTGCCTGGTTTCCTTCAAACATGATGCTTAGAATTGAGGTTCATCAGACCAGAGAATCTTGTTTCTCACAGTCTGAGTGTCCTTTAGGTGCTTTTTCCAAGTGTGTTTTGATGTGTCTTCACTGAGGAGAGGATTGAGTTTGGCCGCACTGCCATAAAGCCCAGATCTCCCATCTGCATATATGATCATGGAGCTCAACTAGAGTGACCATCAGCTTCTTGGTGACCGGTCTAACCAAAGCCCTTCTCCATCAATTGCTCAGTTTGGCCAGGAGGCCAGCTCTAGGAAGAGTCCTGTTTGTTTCAAACTTCTTCCATTAAGGGTAACAGAGACTACATGATTCTGTGAACCTTCAATGCAGCAGAATTTTTTCTAAACTCTTCCCCAGATGTGTGGCTTGACGCAAACCTGTTTCTGAGCTCTACAGGCAGTTCTTTTGACCTCAGGGCTTGGTTTTTGCTCTGATATGCATTATCAGCTGTTAGACCTTTTACTAAGATGTGTGCTTTTCCAAATCATACCCATTCAATTGAATTTGCCACAGGTTAACTTCACTTGAAGTGTAGTAACACATACAAGCAATATGAATGCTCCTGAGCTAAATTTCAGCTGTCCCAGATAAGGGTATGAATACTTATGCAATGGAATCATTTTAGTTTTTATTTTTAATAAATTTGCAAAGATGTTAAAAACCTGTTTTTTTTTTTTTTGCTTTACAATTATGGTGTATGGAGTGTAGATTGATGTGGGGAAAAAAAAAGTAATTTAAAGCAGTTTAACATAAGGCAGCAACAAAACATGAAAAAAAATTAAAGGGTATGAATACTTTCGCAAGGCACTGTATTGGAATAAAGTGGTTTAATCCATGCCTTCTGAAGAGACACAATTGCTTTATATGATTTGATAAGATTTAATTTAGGCTTTTATTCACATATAAACATTCAATAACGCATATACATCAATGTACATAAAGAGCACATCAAATTTGTCACCCACACTTGCTTGAGGTTTGTTCTTGCACGTCAGGCAAGTATGATTGAGCGTCCATTTACCATATTTGATGTGCTCAATGAATGTGTGCTGATCAGTGTTTATATGTGAAACAAAAATATCCCAGTTTTCATTAAAATATTTTCATTTGTGTTTTGAATGTGAATGAAAATCTTATGAAATCGAGCAGCATGAGGGTGAGTAATTGATGACAGAAATATCATTTTTGAATGAACTCACCCTTTCATTTAGAAGAAACACAAGAAGGAAGTATAAATTGCATTTTTTATCCTGTTATGCCCCGAAGATGCAAGGAAACAACCCACCTGCTTCTATTTGTGTGTGAATATGTACAGACAAAGTGTGGGAAGATCTGAAGGTGCTTACAGACAACCAGTGCACAATGTTCTTTAGTCAGTGAAGGTGTATTTTAAAAAGCTTGCATTTAAATGGGTTAGCAGTTACATTGCAAGTACTGTAGTTACTAGTAAGAAACACATGATAAAACGTAATAAAATTTGATAGTAAGTGTTGATAAGACACATAATAAAAGTTATATTTAATATTTTATAGCTTGATCACTATTCATTTATGATCATATCAGGAACTGATATAGTTTATTGTAAACAGTTATACTGAAAATCTTTGATCTTGTTGATGTAAACTCGGCCGCTGAAAGCTGTAACGGTCGATCTGTCAGTCTGAGGACTCTTAAGCTGGAGGAATCTGGGTAAACATTTGACTGATCTCTCATCAAGGCCTGTGACATCCAAGTACAGCAGTAATGGTTGAGTTTGCTTAGCTCCTAGCACTTTTTTTTTATCTTTTAATCTCTCATACTTTTAATCTCTCTCTGTATATCTGTTAATCTTTCTTAGTCTTTCAGAGAAGCAAAGGAACTTGCTCTCAGTGGTTTTTGCGCTCAGCTCAACACGGGCTGCCTCAACCAGATAACAGACATAACTAACTCTGTACTGCACATGCTCTATCTACTGTATCTGTCCAGGCCTGAATGTGCTGCTGAACCACTATTAAAACCCCTACTTTATTAAATAAACATCCCAACTGTGATCTGGTCCATCTTCTATATCTTAAACGAGCCTGCTTTGAGGATAAATAAATACTGTATATAAATAGGTGTATTTATGGTTGAGCAATGTGTAGCTCAAAATGGGCTTGACATGGGCTTCAATACCTTGCAGACTGTATCTAGTAAGCCAAATGGTGTATAGCACTGTGACTGTGGTTTCTGATGCACATCCCTGTCTGTTTGAGAGTGTGGTCTGTATAATCTGTGTGGGGGATTTTATTCTTACTGGTCAAGAGGATATACTCACTTTTGTAAGAGAAGTACATGCTAATATTGTGCTGCATAAAGATGAGAAAGCTGTCCACCTCATTGTGTGCAGATGGATTTATCAGTGACATAAACATAAGATTTTTTCGGCCCCTGCAACATGCATATCTCCATGTTGTGTATGTAGTGGAGTCCAAAGGTTTGAGACCTTTTTATTTGATCCTGGAAATAGATTCAGCAAATGTCTTTGTACAATATCTAGTACAATATCTATATGAAGATTTGGATTATTCTCCAGTCATGCTAGATTACATGATCATCACATGTTACACAAATCTTGGAGTTGATGTAGCTCTAGTGTTGCTGTGATTAAAACACATGGGAACATAATAAATAGCGAGTTTTCAGTTCAACTTTTTTTTGCAATGAAAATAAAGGAAATGAAATAGAAAAGAAAACTCAGACTTTTCAACCTCACTGTGTGTGTATTTACATTTTAAAATATTGAAAAATATTTTCAATATCACTGTTTGTGTTGGTGTTTTTCAAAATCACTTTTTTGTGTTTGCAGGACAAGCTGAAAGTGGGAATCAGCACAAAAAATGAGGAACTGCAAGGCTATCAGTACAGTATGTATCTTATCCACAGAAAGATCATGGCTATATTTATTATTATCTGTCCTGGAGCCGTTTAGTATAGCTTTGTTAGTATGTTCTGGTGTCGTGCTCAACTGAAAAGGTACTAAAAGAATAGAAAGAATAGACGTGATGACAAAAAAGAACAACATGGATGTTGAAAGCCTTAGGAGAAGTAAATATTAAATTGTAAATGGTAAAAAAGTAATGATGTATCATCTTTGGCTATTGCATACCCTATTGTTTCATACTTTTGTTAAGTGTGTGTGTTACCTGCCACAGCTTCATTTTCAAGTGCTATTTAAACAGGTTATGTGCTCTCAAATGGTACACATGACACACCTCCTTTTAGCACACAAACTCCAGTAATCGCAGTGTACTATTTCTACTACAGCCCCATATTTACATGTACTAGTTAAATCACAAATGTCAGTAAGAGTGCCAATACAGTTACATTTAACATGCATATGAATGCACTGAGCTTTTGTAAATGAGATATAATGAAATGATTTTGATGGTTAAAGGATTTATGACCAGCTTAGGGTTAGCATTATAAATCGTGGCACCCATCATAATGAACTGATTTTTTTCTTTATACAGTTTTCAAACCCATATTTGCTTCAGCAAGGATGTGCTTGAACCCTAATGCTGAAGTTGAGCTAAAATCACCTAAAGCAAACCTGCACCTTGAGGTTCAGAACATCGCAATTGAGATGACCAAGCCACAGGTATAACAATATGGCCACCATCATGTGTCTTAAGCATAGTTGAGCATTCAAAAGTTTTGGGTTAGTAAGATTTTTGGTGTTTCTAGTACCTGTCTATGGTGGATCTGTTGGAGTCTATAGACTGCATGGTGAAGAATGGCCCCTACAGAAAATTTAGGCCTGATGTTCCAGTCCACAGAAACGCCAGGCAATGGTAAGTGCATTATGTGTTCATATGCTAATGTTTCATATGGCTGATTGATTGAAGCTTGGTGTTTCTAACATGGCCCCTTTGATTGTTCAGGTGGAAATACAGCATCAGCAGTATACTGGAAGTGCATATCAGGCACTTTAACCAGATGTGGGACTGGAAAAACATCAAGAAGCACAGGCACACACTTAAGGCTTACAAAGCTGCATATAAAATCAAACTCACACAGGGTAAAGTCCGAGAAGACACAGAGAAACAGATCCAGGTATGAACTATAGATGAATAGTTTATCCAGATAACATCAATGCATTTAAATACATTGGGCTATCAGGTTTTGCACAACTTTGCTCAACAAAGAAACAAAATGCTAAGAAAGTCTGAGTTCCAGTTCATGTTTCAGCCATTCAATTTGTTAAAGCGATAGTTCACCCAAAAATGAAATTTCCTCTCATAAATGACTTGTTTCAAACCCATTCGTTTCAAGACCTTCATTCATCTTTGAAACACAAATTAAGATATTTTTGATGAAATCCGAGAGCTTTCATAGACAGCAATGCAACTGACATATTCAGTGCCCAGAAAGGTAGTAAGGACATGAGGATGAGTAATTAATGACAGAATTTTCATTTTTGGGTGAACTATCCCTTTAAATTGTTATGCTGAAATAATTTATAATGATTTTTAAAAACGTATTACATATACTATTTTAAAATGAATTTTTAGCTTTTCCTAGATCATTCTTAAATATGTTTTACTATTTGTTTTACATTTATTTATTGTTTATTTTCAGGAGCTGGAGAAAGATCTGGATGTGTTCAACATTGTATTGGCCAGACAGCAGGTTCAGATGGAGGTACAACAACATGTATCAGAACAGAAGCCATACTGTACTGGTGTTTTTATATTTTTCATCCAGTCTTGTAAGTTGACTATGTCTCTCCACAGGTGGTTCGATCGGGACAGAAGCTGGTTGCTAAAAAGGCTGCCACTCAGAAACAAAGTGGAGGAGGCTTCTTCAGCAGCTTTTTTGGCAAGAAAGAAGGGAAGAAGAAAGAGGAAGAGGAAGATAAAGAGCCTGAGAGTGAGTGTTAATTGCTAAAATAATTGCTAAGCTATGAATAAATGCAAAATTTTAATGTACATCCATGTTTAAGTACATGTACTCTATTTGTACAGGTATTGATTCCATCATGACTCCTGAAGAAAAAAACAAGCTCTACACAGCCATTGGCTACAGCGGGAGCTCTCATAACCTTGCCTTACCAAAACACGTGGGTGGAAAATACTCTGTACTACTACCTTGTAAAGTCACGGTCACATTACTGTTGTTCTTGCGAAATTTAAGGCCGAAATTAATTAGCAAAATTTTGCTAATGTGACCGCACCTTAACAAAATATGTTTCACATTGACAAAAAATGTGTCAAATACTGCATATCCTGCTTATCCTGGACATATACTCACATATTTATGTATATTTGTTTTTATGTGCAGTATGTAGCTGTGATTGTCAATTTTAAACTGTTGAGCACCTCAGTAACATTCAGAGAGGAGCCTGGCGTTCCAGAGATCCTCAAAGTCCAAATGATTGACCTCAGTACGTCCGTCTCACAGAGACCAGGAGCACAAGCCATCAGGTATGTACAGTATTGCACGTACATACAGGGAAATCCTTAGTGTTGGCCAACAAATATATAAATATATAGAGCCATATGTAAAGTATAGGCTTCAGTTGTGGGAAATGTGTGTGTTGTGTAGGGTGGAGGCTAAGCTGGAGCACTGGTACGTGACTGGTCTTCAGCAGCAGGGGGAGGTGCCGTCTCTCATAGCGTCAGTCGGAGACTCTGACTCCTCTCTGCTCAGCGTGCTCTTTGAGCTCAATCCAGAAGACAGCACCGCTGACCAACTCCTCAGAGTCCACTCGCAGCCTGTAGAGATCATCTATGACGCTGTAAGAGACACACGAACACACTGTAGTTATGCCTTAATTTCAGAGAGAGCCATTGGAGTTTTTGATTAAGTAGATTTTAAGTGCAGCTTTTTTACATTCATTCATTTTATTATTATTTTATTATATTTCATTTTGTTTTTTTATTTTATTTTATTTAGTTGCACAGTTATTGTAGGTTGTGAATTGTTTGCATAAAATTCTTGACAGAAATTACATTCATGTGTCTGCAATTGGTCAGTCTAATCAAGTTGCATCTTCTGCAGATAACTTCAAATTGACAATTCATATAATAATATAATTATATCATATAATATATAATATATCTTTATATACAAAATATAATATAATAACCTATCTACCTATGGTATGTATTTATATCTAAAAAAAAAAAATATATATATATATATATATATATATATATAGATAGATAGATA
>JAFVLL020035673.1:0-23068 GCA_021397915.2 Tor tambroides | reverse complement strand
CCACTGTACTGTAACTCAGTTTCAGGGTGTTACTGAACTTCTTATAGCCTCGGCCATCTTTGTGGAGAGCAACAGTTCTAATTCTCAAATCCTCATGAGGTGCCATGTTGAACATCCAGTGGTCAGTATGAGAGAATTGTACTCAAAGCACCAAATTTTAACTACTCTAATACAAGGTACACAAATTTGTATGGTCCTGTCAAGCAGACAAAAACATGAACATGATGAATAGGACGTGTGGCTTTGCATGGTTAAACGACGTATAGCTGTTATCACTTAGGGTGTACTCACTTTTGTTGCCAGCTTTTTTGACAATACTGGCTGTATGTTGAGTTATTTTCAGAGGACAGTAAATCTTCACTGCTATACAAGCTGCACATTGACTACTCTAAAATATATCCAAGTTTCATTTCTATAGTATTGTCCCTTGAAAAGATATACTAAAATGATTGCCCGAAATGTGAGGGGTGTACTCACTTTTCTGAGATACTGTATATGTACACAACATTTTTGGCCTAATTGTGCATCCCTACAAACAAACCAAGAGCTTTTTTTTTTTTTAATTGCAATTGAATTTTGTATTAGTAAAATCACTGCTCTAGTTAATATTCCTAGACGCACCTCAGCAGGCAGCAGCGGTCTCTGATGGGTTGGTCTGCTCCTCATTTGGTTCAGCAGGTCGATCATCACGGCTAACCTCTTCTCGTACTCCATCACCTCCTCCTCAGAGCTGCTCAACAGCTGCTTCTGCAGCTCCTGGTCCTTCTGCATCCCGCTCAGACCCTCCTCCAGCTCCTTCAGCTTCTCCGTCAGCAGGCTCCTCTTCCCTGCAGAGGCTCCGACCTGCGCCGTGAGGCCCTCCGACCGCAGCTGCGCGCTGGGGCCCATGGCTTCTCCTGCGTGGAGCTCTTTGGTTTGGATCTGGACGGCTTCCAGTTGTGCTTGACTGACCAGAACGGCGGCCACTTTCTCCCTGAGTTTCTCCTCCAGCTGGTCCACTTTAGCGTAGAGAGCGTCGGCGCCCGTTTGTGCTTGTTCCACCTTCAACCTGTGTTAAGTGGGAATTTTTGTTATTTAGTCTTAATCCTGTTTGTGGGTTATTTATTTATTTTTGTTGATATGCTGATTGCATGTTATAGTCACAGTTAGCATTTGATGATGTCAGTGTCATTTTGTCTTCGTCATGGAAAAAAGGTTGTTTTCTTTAACAAAATTAACACTAAGTAGGGGGGATTTACACTTTTGTAATCTGGTAACCACAAGCACGAACACTGCTGGAGGTCTATTTTCTCCTCTTCTTTGAAATTTTTGGATTTAGAGAGTTTATTTTTTAAACTACAGCTGCGTCTTTCATCAGCAACAATATTATGTATTGATATATTTACCGTTAGTGTTTAATGATGTCATCAACAAATATTTCTGGCCATCATTTTTGTTAACAAAATTAATACCAGACAGAGGGATTTAATATCTGATATCTGGCAACCCTAAACATGAAAACTTGTGCAGGTCTACTTTTTTTGGTCCACTATTTTGTTTAACAAAATACATTTTCGTCTCATTTTCGTCATAAAAAAGGTTGTCAACTAATATTTTTGATCAATGTTTTTGTTAACAAATTTAACACTAGATAGAGGGATTTAAACCAACTTCTGGCAACCCCAAACATGAAAACATGGTCTAGATTTTTTTTCTCCACTATTTTGTTGAAGAAAATCTAAAGAAATTTTGAATGTAGAGTGTTTTTATTTTTAAGCTACATTTTAGTTGTATGTTTTTTTGCCAGTGATACTACATGCTGACATAGTCTTGGCAATAAAAAAGCTTTTTTGTATGTGAAAATATGTGGATATGTCTGTCTTAGCCTTTGTGTAGCAACTTCTTTACCTGTATAATTTAATTTTTGGATGTTTTGGGGGGTGTGGAGTTAAGATATATATAAAAATGTATTTTTTATGAATATTTTCATGTTATCTTCCATGTCTTTTTTACAATAAAAATGTTAAAAAAAAAAGCTCATCAATGACTATTTTTCATCATAGTTTTAGTTAACGAAGCGAACACTAACCTGTACGGACTCAGCTCTAGAGAAATTTATGATTTTTTTACACTACATTTTAGTCTTTTTTTAGTCAGTGATATTGCTTGTTGATATGGTCTCAGTCAGTGTTTAATGATGTGTTGCCTCGTTTCTGTTTATATTTGTTAACAAATATAACACTAGAGAGGGTGATTTAAACTCCTGAAATTTGGCAACCGCACCATAAAAACTCATGGAGGTGTACATTTTTTTCTCCAAGAGAAATTTTGAATTTTTTTTTTAAACTACATTTTTGTCTTTTTTTTTGGTCAGTGATATTGCATATTGATACTGTTACAGTTAGTGTATAATGATATCTGATGCCTCGTTTCTGTTTAGTTTTCATCTTGTTTTAGATATAAAAAAAAGTTTTTTTGTAAACAAAATTAACACTCGACAGGGGGATTTAACCTCCTGAAATCTGGCAACCGCAACCATAAAAACTCATGGAGGTCTACATTTTTTCTCTTAGAGAAATTGAGTTTTTATTTTTTTTAAACTACATTTTAGTCTGTTTTAAGCATTGATATCGCATGCTGATACACTCTCAGTGTCATCTCAGCTTCGCCACAGGAAAAAGCTCCTCATATTTTCATCATAGTTTTAGTTAACGAAGCGAACACTAACCTGCATGCTCTCAGTTCAGAGTCCTTCTCCTCCACACTGATCTCCAGCTCCTCCACTTGTTGACTCAAGCTCATCACTCTGGAGCCAGCGCTCTCCTCCAGAGCCTGAACCTGAGCCTGCACCACCACAAACGCAGCCGTCTTCTCCCGCAGAGCCTCCTCCAGCTCCTCCATCTTCAGATTCATCTCCTCCAGCTCCTCCATCTTCAGCTTCATCTTCAGCTTCATCTCCTCCATCTTCAGCTTCATCTCCTCCAGCTCCTCCATCTTCAGCTTCATCTCCTCCAGCTCCTCCATCTTCAGCTTCATCTCCTCCAGCTCCTCCATCTTCAGCTTCATCTTCAGCTTCATCTCCTCCATCTTCAGCTTCATCTCCTCCAGCTCCTCCATCTTCAGCTTCATCTCCTCCATCTTCAGCTTCATCTCCTCCAGCTCCTCCATCTTCAGCTTCATCTCCTCCGGCTCCTCCATCTTCAGCTTCATCTTCAGCTTCATCTCCTCCATCTTCAGCTTCATCTCCTCCAGCTCCTCCATCTTCAGCTTCATCTCCTCCAGCTCCTCCATCTTCAGCTTCATCTCCTCCAGCTCCTCCATCTTCAGCTTCATCTCCTCCATCTTCAGCTTCATCTCCTCCAGCTCCTCCATCTTCAGCTTCATCTCCTCCATCTTCAGCTTCATCTCCTCCAGCTCCTCCATCTTCAGCTTCATCTCCTCCATCTTCAGCTTCATCTCCTCCAGCTCCTCCATCTTCAGCTTCATCTCCTCCAGCTCCTCCATCTTCAGCTTCATCTCCTCCGGCTCCTCCATCTTCAGCTTCATCTTCAGCTTCATCTCCTCCATCTTCAGCTTCATCTCCTCCAGCTCCTCCATCTTCAGCTTCATCTCCTCCAGCTCCTCCATCTTCAGCTTCATCTCCTCCATCTTCAGCTTCATCTCCTCCAGCTCCTCCATCTTCAGCTTCATCTCCTCCATCTTCAGCTTCATCTCCTCCAGCTCCTCCATCTTCAGCTTCATCTCCTCGCTCTCCTCCTCCTCCGCCGGCTTCAGCTCGATCAGAGACAGCTCCTGCTGGAGCTTCTCAATGACGGCGTTCAGCTGCTCCACCTCCTCCTCGCTGCTCCTCTTCAGACGCTCCTGCTCGCTCCGCAGATACTCCACCTGCGCCTCCAGATCGCGGAGAACCTCCTCCTTCTGCTCCACCGCCTGCAGAATGACAGAGGAGCTCAGAGGAGATTCATTCCCTTTGGGTTTAATCATTTCATCCAAGAATGAAAATCATTTGTTGTTCCAACTCAGTATTATTTTATAAAGATGACCCTGGAATCAAAACTTAATTTTTGATTAGTAATATGCATTGCTAAGAACTTCATTTGGACAACTTTAAAGGTGATTTTCTCAATATTTTGACCATCAGATTCCAGATTTTCAAATAGTTGTATTTCGGCTAAATATTGTCCTATCCTAACAAACCATATGTATGAATCTCATTTTCAAAAAATGGACCCTTATGACTTGTTTTGTGGTCCAGGGTCACATATTTAGTCAAATGTCTGAGCTGCTGTTTCACATACAATTAAAGCTGATGCCGCTTTTTACTGCCAAGATTAAAAAAAAACAAAGCAATGTTAAATGTAGTGATGCACCAAAACTATATTTTGAGACACATTCCTATTTCTTTCTTTCTTTCTTTTTCTATTTTAGTAATCAGAAAGCAACTAAATTTATGAAACTTACAATTTAGCAATTTATTAAAAACTATTAAAAACGTAACAAAAATTAAATTTTTAGAGCCCTACTGAAATATTTTCTTCTTCGTATTAACTAATTTTTTTTAAACAAAATGTTCTTTTTTTTTTTTTTTACCCCAAATTCTCTTTTATTTTTATGACTGTTTCTTTTTTTCCCTAAATTCCATTTTATTTATCCCCAATAAATTCCATTTTATTTATCCCAAAATATTTATATTAATATTTTTATTATATAAATTATTATTATATTAATAATTTTTTTGGATTCCATTTGAATGGTTTTATTACATTTTAATAATTGAAAAGCATGTCTAATAAATTTAATTTAATCTTTAACAATTTAATAACTTATGAATTTTTAAAATAACCTGTCATTGTAAAAAAAAATTATAATTATTACTATAATTATAAATTATAAAATTGCCCTTTGTAGTGTTTTATTTATTTATTTGTTTGTTTTTATTCATTTATTTATTTATTTATTCATTCAGAAATTTTGAACAATTTAATTAACTAACTCTTTAAAATGCAAATCAAATGAAAATGTAAGAATTCCTTTCAATTTTCGGCAAACAAAGTACTGCACTAAAGAGGTTTACTGTTAAAACAGAATGGAGGTCATATATATTTATAAATAATAAAAATATATAATATATGCTGAATATATTTTTTGGTTGCTGAAATACTGATGCCTATTAAATATTAATCCAAATATTCCATATATTTTATATTCCATTGCTCTGAATGACTGAACAGTTCATGGTTCATTGATCACATGACTTCAAGAGGAATATAGAGCACCAGTCATATGAATTATTATGGTGCTCAGCAGTATAAAACACTACACACTTTCATCATAGCAAAAACAGAAGCTCAGACATTCTTTGCATTTCATTAAAAAAAGGAAATAATATAAGGTTGGAACAACATAAGAGTGAATATATGATGACAAAATATTTATTTCTGATCATGCATTACTTTAAAATACTGAAAGGATATTTGGCTTTGGTTAAAATCACAGGTAATCTGACCTGTCTGACTGGGTGTGTGTGATTGCCACAAAACACAATAAGATTTAGGAATCTGAGGCCTTTTAGCCGTTAAACACCCTTTGACTCAGATATATCAGAGCTGCAATAAATTCCTCAAGGAATATTTAATGCAAATATAAATATTCTGTCATCATCAACCCGTATGACTTTTTCAGGCAACACAAAGACTATATTAGACAACAAACTGGCTGCTCTCTTTCATACAGTGAATCATACAGAG
This sequence comes from Tor tambroides, assembly GCA_021397915.2. Lineage (NCBI taxonomy): Eukaryota > Metazoa > Chordata > Actinopteri > Cypriniformes > Cyprinidae > Tor > Tor tambroides. The sequence goes on along the minus strand of JAFVLL020035673.1, from coordinate 17,342 downwards.
CTCTAAAAAACTGAGCAAATGAGATCTGAGTTTCAGAAGACTTGAAATTGGGTTATTATAATTAAATACAACTAAAACCTAAAAACAAAAAAATAAATATACTGTTACTTTAAAATAAATGTTAAAGTAAAAAAGTTATATATATATTAGGGCTGTCAATGTTAAAGGGGTCATATGATGCGATTTCAAGTGTTCCTTTCTCTTTGGAGTGTTACAAGCTGATTGTGCATAGATAAGATCCCTGAAGTTGCAAAGACTAAAGTCTCAAAACCAAAGAGATATTCTTTATCAGAGTTAAGACTCTGCCACGCCCCCCTAAAACACCTCGTTCAAACACACCCCACATCTCTACGTCACGATGTGGGGAGATTTTCATAACACCGCCCAAACATACACGCAGTGAAAGAGGGGGAGCTATTACTCTGGCTGTAGTATTGTTGCTGCCGCCGGCGCCATGTCCTGGAGACGCTGTGTTTCCTTGTGAAAGAGAAACTACTTTATTTGGGCTTCCAAAAGAGGACAACTAGAAACTGGTTGTTGTGCTTTTACAACACTTGTTCCAGAGCAGTACAACGCAAATATTGGAGTGTGTGCAGCGCATTTTACGGAGGACTATTTCCTGAACCTGGGAGTAGCCTGCCAGCTATGCATAAAGGCTGTTTCTATAAAGTGGGGCAATTCCAACTTTGCAAGGACAGTGTGGCACTTCTGACTCACAGCCTTTAAGTATGTTTTCTTATTTAAAGAATTTGCCACTGACGATTCAAACGTGAGTTTTGAGCAGTGTAGAGTAGTGCTTGTTTTTGTCGTTTCTCCGATCACAAATGCAGACATGGTAATGTTTACGCGGCGCGATGCAATGCGGTGCGATGCAATGCGACACGTAAAAAGACAGTATAAGTCATTATAATCAGTAATTATGTCCCCACTGGATGCAACAAATGCCTTGTTTATAATGGGTTTTTACTGTTTTTGTGTCGTTGCGCCGGGTCACGGCATCACAATACGGTGAGGGGCGTAACATTACTGTCTCACACTTGAGGTATTCGGCCAATCACAACGCACTGGATAGCTGGCCAATCAGAGCACGCCTCGCTTCTCAGAATGATGAGCTTTGTAAAAATCGCCAAGCAGAAAGGCGGGCTTAGAGGAGCAACAATAATGTACAGTATGTGGAAAACAATGTGTTTTTTGAACTTTAAACCACATAAACACATTGCATTACACCAAATACACAAAATAATGTTCTTTTTAGCAACATCATATGACCCCTTTAATCTAAAAATTTTAATGCGTTAGTATTTTTTTTAACGCAAATGAATCGTTTGATAAGGTTTGACCCCAACTTCTTCCCGTCATCGCAGGCGGAAGGTAATCTATCATTGTGTGATAAGGGTACAGTGAGTCACAGTTTTCCACACAACTGGGCTATTCTGAAAATGCAGTCACGGGAAGAATGACAAAGCCGTGGGTTGCGGTTTTTTGGACTACTTTTATAATGTACCGCGGCCGCCCAAACTGTATATAGACAAATAAAAATGAAAATAGATCCTTTTACTAATGTGTATTATACTTGGAATGAATACCTGGCAACTTAAGAACGGAGAGGCGGTTGGTTGTGTGAGTTTCAGCAGAAATAAACATGACAACAGCCACTATAGATTATATAAGATAATAAACACACGATTACGATAGGATATGGTTTGTATATGATTTTCTTGAGATGAATGTGAACATCTGAAATGCTAATTTGTACAGCCATAAAAAAGGCTATAAATAGCAGCATATTTTAACAACAGTAAACAACCAAATTCCACATGTGATCGCAAAAGGAAGTTACTACAAACACTTGATGGTGGTTTAAAGTGAGTTGAGTAAAAGTGTATTATTAAATCTCATAAATTGTCTTATGTAGCATGATGCTAATGTTAGCTCTAATGCAACTGCAGAACAGGTGCAGTTCTTCTTCATAATGCATTTTGTCATAATACTTCACGTAAGGTCGCAAGAAATGTTTTGTTGTATTTATTTAGAAATACTTTTGATTATAGTTGGGTAAATGTATACTGGGATTGAAGCGATGTAGCTTTGTAAACGTTTTATTGCCAGTATAAAGGCTGATAATGGCTGAATAAAAACAGAAGAATAATGATAAAAGAATGATAAGGATTATGTCTCATACCTGGCGGAGGTGTGAAAGTTCTGTTTCCTTAAACTAGTTTGTCATGCATTTCTTTATTTCAACACATTTACAGGTAAATCCTAGTATTTTAATCGGATATCAAAGTAATTTTTTAAACCGTACTGATAATTAATATTTATTTATATATATATATATATATATATATATATATATATATATTATGTTGTCAAAAATTAATCGCTGACATCAAGATCCCCGAAATAAAAGTTTTTGTTTATAATAATATATGTGTATACTGTGTATATTTATTATGTATATATAAATACAAAACACATGCATGTATATATTTAAGAAAAACATGTTATATTTATATTAAATATATTTTTATATAATATAAATTATATGAATATAAATATAAACTTTTAAATACATGTAAATATTTTCAAAATATATACTGTATGCGTGTGTCTTTATATATACAAAATAAATATATACAGAAGACACACATATATTGTGTAAACAAAAACTTTTATTTTGGATGCGATTAATCGCGATTAATCGTTTGACAGCCCTAATATATATATATACACACACACATACATATATATTTATATTTTTACATACATACATATATATATATATATATATATAAAAAACGTAACTTTTTAAAGCTACACTTTTTAATGCAAAATTTCTCATTTTCATTTACTTTAATTTGATGCACTAAACTAACAAACTAAAATTCAAATAAAATTAATAAAACTATGTAGACATATTTCAACACAAAAAATTAAATAAACATTGAAATATAGAGCACGACAGGGTTACTACAGTCAACTAAAACCTTAAAAAAAAGTGTTACTTAACTAAGTTACTTTACTTAACTAAAAGTAAAATTAACTTAAATAAAACAAAAACAGACTTATTTTATTTAAGCTAATTTCCAAGGCAACAATTTCTAGTGTTACTTGATGTACTATAATTAAAAGTAAAACTGAAATAAAAATTAATAAAACCCATATAGACATATTTAAAAAAATAAATAGACTAATAAAAACGACAAAAGCACACAAATTTACTGTAACTAAAATGAAATTGAAACTATAAAAATAAATTCAAAATATTAATTAAAAAATGATATATAAATGATGCTAATGTAACACTGATGCATGAGTTATATGGAGTATTTTTATAATAATATTATGGCACTGTCATGTCATCTGACTTCCACTGAATGAAAAAGAGCAGCTTGAACATCCTGCTAAACATCTCATTTCATTTTCCACAATCAAAACATGGGTTTTAAGTGAGTGATTGTCCTTTTTTCTCAAACTATCCCTTTAACCAGGAGAGTGTGAGATGAACTAAAGTCAAACACACTGCAGAACAAAAGAACAAACACCAAACCACATCAAAACAACGAAAGGATGAGCAAACGAACGGATCTGAGGCAGGCGTTTCCATTCAGTCAAAAGACGGATGAACCTGTTTGCTCTGAACAACAGCAAATAAACGCAGTTTAAAGAATGCAATCAGTTCTTTATCATGCAATGAACTCTCAGCACTCTTTAAACACCAGCTGATGTGTTTCGCCGTTTGTGTCACTGTTGCTAAAAATAAGATGCAAACACAAGCTGGCAAAAGACATGAGATGCACCAAACCAAACACACACACACAGGATTTGACGGCTGCTGCTATATGCATATGTGTGCTTTTTCCGCTGTGTTTGCACACATATGCATACGTCTTTACCTCTTTCTCAGGGTCTGTTCCTGTGTGCTGATGTTTAGAGAGCTGTTCGTTAAGGACAGCTATCTGCCTGTCCTTCTCCTCCAAGACCTTCAAGAGTTAAACATCATCACATGACTCTGAATTTAGGGCTGAGGCGGGAGCTAAGATTAGCGTCGAGATGATCTCTGTTTGACTCTGATTCATATTCAAGTCAACATGAAATATCTGTTTAATCTGGCTTAATCTGGTCTTGACGTGAATGATTCATCAGTGCATGTTACTATAAAGGAAAAAGTTTGTCTTTATGAATCCCTTTTTTTATCCCTTTTTCTTCATTGCAAAAAAAATGATTTTTTTACTCCGTATTTTTGTCTCAGTATTCTTAAATAAAAATGCATTTACACAAGAAGGAAAATTACTTAATATATAAAATCTTGTTTTCTGAAAATGTTTTAAAATTAAGCAAATATCTGGCAACGGGGTCAGAAAAATGATCAGTTTGCCTTTAAATTAAGTTAATTTTTCTGACAGATGTTTGTTGTTGTAAATTCTATTTTTTAAACTGCAAACGTTGACTTCCGTAAAACATTAATCTGTTCACACATATACATACTTATATAAATATACATCTATATATCAGACAGACAGTATGAGATGTGCACTGCAAAAATGTTTTCTTACTTTGTATTTTTGTCTTGTTTTCCAGTAAATTGTTTTCTAAAACAAGATGCATTAACTTGAGAAGCAAAATGGCATGAGATGCAAAGTTTACTGAAATAAATGCATCAAAATTAAGTGACTTTATGCTTAAAACAAGAAAAAATATCTGCCAATGGGTTCGGAAAAACTATAAATAAATAAATAATATTTTTCTTTTAAAAATGTAAAATTATATTTAAAAAAAAAATACAAAAATTGTTTTGGAAAAATATTTTTGTATTTAACCACAAGTAAATAAGTTTTCTCTTTGAATTAAGTTTACTTTTCTGACCCCGTTGGCGGATATTTATTCTTGTTTTAAACTTTAAACTCATTTTGATTCATTTTTCAGAAAAGGCGGCTTAATATCTCATGCACTTTTGCTTGTGTCTTGATTTATATTTGTTTATATATTAAAAAATACTAAATAAGAAAATATGTAGCAATGTGACGACTGCAGTAAACATGGGTTTCGCTCTGAAAGGGACATTAATACATACAGTTTGACCTAAATCTAAATAACACTGAACATTAAGGATCGTTCACAGCAGGAACAATAACTATAATATACTATAAAAGTTTTAATAATCACTATAACTCCATAGCAAGCCCACACCACAAATATAAAGACAACCATATCATAGATATGATAAACAATAAAAACATTCACAGCCAATCAGAATCCATCCTGTCTTAAAGAGCTCGAGTGTTTAAAGAGACAGGCAACAAAACAGCAGTGTGCTTATAATAAACGGAACATGATCATCCATGATATGTGACCCTGCAGCACAAAACCAGTCTTAAGTAGCACATTTATATTTGCAGCAATAGCCAAAAATACATTGTATGGGTCAAAATTATCCATTTTTCTAAATCATTAAGATATTAAGATCATGTTCCATGAATATATTTAGTAAATTTCCTACCGTAAATATTCCAAAACTTAATTTTTGATTAGTAATATGCATTGCTAAGAACTTCATTTAGACAACTTTAAACTCGATTTTCTCAGTATTTTGATTTTTTGCACCCTCAGATTCCAGATTTTTTTCTAACAAACCATACATCAATGGAGAGCTTATTTATTCAGCTTTCAGATGAAAAATCAATCTCAGTTTAAAAAATTGACCCTTATGACTGGTTTTGTGGTCCAGGGTCACATATAGCTATCGTTCTTGATGTGAATGGGCCATTAGACAGCAGTAATGGTCTCTGGATAACGCTGTGTGAAAGGAGACGAGCTGAAAGACAGAAGATAAAGCAGCTGAAGTGACCTGTGTGAGCCGGGCCTGATCCTGCAGGTCCTGCTGGTGGCTGCTGATCTCCTTCCTCTGGATCTCCAGCTGCATGTGGAGCTGATTCAGCTCCTCACTCTTGTTCTCCAGCTCCTCACGAAACTGCTCCAGCTGCTCCTCCAGATTCACGATCTGAACACACACACAAATCAAGTTTAAAATTACTAAGACTTTATCTTCCATGCTTTATTTTTAACAATAAAACCTGAGTAGCACAAGTGATGTTTAAAAGATTAATTAAATCGCTAATGTTTTATGCCTTAATTTGATTACTACTGTTTTTGATCTTATATTTGTGACCCTGGAGCACAAAACCAGTCATAAGGGTCAATTTTTTTTAAATTGAGATTAATACAGTAAGTTTTCCATTGATGTATGGTTTGTTAGGATAGGACAATATTTGGAAATCTGGAATCTGAGGGTGCAAAAACATCAAAATATTGAGAAAATCTCCTTTAAAGTTGTTCAAATGAAGTTCTTAGCAATGCATATTACTAATAAAAAATTAAGTTTTTATATATTTATTGTAGGAAATTTACAAAATATCTTCATGGAACATGATCTTAATGTCCTAATGATTTTTGGTATAAAAGAAAAATCAATAATTTTGACCCATACAATGTATTTTTGGCTATTGCTACAAATATACCCCAGCGACTTAAGACTGCTTTTGTGCTCCAGGGTCACATGAAACAGACAACAAATAATTTCTGAAAAAAAAAAAAACAACAAAAAAAACCCCATTTCATAGGGGCCTATTAGTGTAAAGAAAAATGTAATAAATTGTCAAAGTTTTTTTAATTTAATTGATTAGACATGCTTTTTGGTTATACATGGTAATAAAACAGAATTTGGGAAAAAATAAACCAGATTTCATAGCAACTTAATGTATTTTTTAAATTACTTTTAATAAATTATTGTTAAAGTGTAAAAGTTTCAAGATTTCAATTAGTCAGACATGCTTTTTGATTATTACTAAATTTAATTTAATCATTAGAACGAAATCTAGACAAAAAAAATTAAAACAAAAAACCTGAATTTGGGGAAAAAATACATAGAATGGATTTCATATGGCCCTAAAATTTTAAATTTTTATTAAACTTTTAATAAATTGTTTTTATGTTTCATGATTTATGATTACTGACATGCTTTTGATTACTAAACTTTAGTTTAACTATTAAAACAGAATGCAGACAAATTAAAATGCAAAAAACAAGGAAACATGGAAAAATGTAAAAAAACAGATTTTAGAGAAAAAAATAAAACTGATTTAAAATAAAAATGATGAAAATGACATTTTTGTTAAACATTCTTTTTGTCAAATTCTTGCAAAAATTTTATAAGTTTCATGATTTCAGATAATTAGATGTGCTTAAAACAGGGGAAAAAAAAGGAATCCAGAAAAATTAAAACATATATTAAAATATTTTTAAAAATCCACACAGAAACTGATTTTTGGCCATAACCTGTTTGACGACTTTCCAGTGATGTTCTACACTACCCATAATAGTCGCTGTTACCACGGAAACAGGAATCATCTCCACGATGAAGAGGTAACAGAGCGTAACATGAGTTAATATGGGATGTTTGAGTGTTACAGCATAAACAACAGTACTTTCTGATAATAAAAATACTCTTCTTCTGCTTTTAAATCTGGTTTTGTTCAGAGCTTACAGTTCTATGCTGAAGAGTTCACTTTGAGCTGAAAGTGTTGAGCACTAAGTAGTATTATAAAATCACATCTGCATACACAGTTCTGTTGTGTAACGCCTGGAGCTGCTGGAATGGGTGAGGTGACAGGAAGTACCTCTTTCTCCTTCCTGTCCAGAGCCTCTCTCTCGGTCTGCAGCTGTGCTTCCAGTGTGACGTCTGCTCTGCCCGCCATCGACACATGCTGAACCTCCTCAACCTGCACACAGAAACTGAGATTTGACCGTCTGTTGTGTGCTTTCTGAACACAAGAACACGGCGAAAGTAAACACCCCCCGTCCAATCAGCATCAGGCGACTCCAAAACCAGCGTAATCATACAGGCTTCTGAGAGAATGATCAGCTGTTCAGCTTTCTGCCTACTGTTTAGAAAAATATATAGTTTTGCAGTTCACAATTAGACAGCACCCAGCTATACACAATAACAACAGTAATAAAATAATAATAATAAAAATAACATTTAAAAGAAAAGTTAAAATACTACTACTACTACTACTACTAACAAATATTCAAAATAAGTTGAATGACAAAATAATAATAATGGTAATAATTATATTAATATTCAAAATAAGTCTAACAGCAAAATAATAATAATAACAATAATAATAATAAAAAAAAATGTTGAATGACAAAATATCAATAAAAAAGTCCAAAATAAAAAATTACAAAATAATAATAATGATAGCAAAGGTATTAATAATATTCATATTTAAAATAAAATGTCTGACAACAAAATGATAACTGAAGTAATATTTAAATTCATATCGAATGACAAAACAATATTTCAAATATAAAAGTTGAACAAGAAAATTTAAAATATAAATCATCATAATAACAATACAACCAATATTACAAATAAAACAGTGTAATGACAAAATAATAACAATAGTATTCAAAATAAAAATAAAATTAAAAAAATAATACAAATAACAACAATAAAAAAATATTTTTTTTAAAAAATGGAAAGACAATAAAAATATTCAAAATAAAAAAATAATAATACATTAATAATAATAATAATAAATAATATAATATATTTGTATATTACCTCTTTAGAACTCAAGGTCACATAAATAGCAATATGAAAATTAACATCTTTTCCAAAACGTGGCTTTAGCATGTTGAGCCTGTTCTGTGACTGCCAGAAACAAGCTAAAAATATTCAAGATAAATAACTAAGAATAACATCTAGATGATCTCACTACTAAGACTACAATCCCTCCCGCACATCTATCAAATCACTATTACATTAAACACACACACACACACAAACACACACACACACACACCTCGCTCTCACACCACCCGCACGCACAGAAACAGAATATGATCATTAAAGCAGAGACGTGATGCTGAACCACTGCATCCTCACACTCTCTCTCTGTCAGCTAGCAGCATTAGCGTCTGGAGCAGAAAGACTGACCCTGTGCATGAGCGTGTGCTCCAGCTCTCTCAGTCGCGCTCCCAGCGTCTCGATCTCCTCGTCTCTCTCAGACACATCTCTCTGCAGCTGCTCCGAGCTCAACAGCAGCTCACTGCACCAGTCCGCTTTCTCCTGCAGAGCCGCACTCAGCTCCTCCACCTGACACACACACACAGAGACACAGAGATACGTCAGACACACACACACACACACACACAGAGAGAGAGACACAGAGATACGTCAGACACACACACACACAGAGAGACACAGAGATATATCAGACACACACACACACACAGAGAGAGAGACACAGAGATACGTCAGACACACACACACAGAGACACAGAGATACGTCAGACACACACACACACAGAGAGAGACACAGAGATACGTCAGACACACACACACACAGAGAGAGAGACACAGAGATACGTCAGACACACACACACAGAGATACGTCAGACACACACACACAGAGAGACAGAGATACGTCAGACACACACACACAGAGAGACAGAGATACGTCAGACACACACACACACACACACACACAGAGAGAGAGACACAGAGATACGTCAGACACACACACACACACACAGAGATATATCAGACACACACACAGACACGTCAGACACACACACACAGAGACACAGAGATATATCAGACACACACACACACAGACACGTCAGACACACACACACAGAGACACAGAGATATATCAGACACACACACACACACAGAGACACGTCAGACACACACACACACACACACACAGAGACACAGAGATATATCAGACACACACACACACAGCGAGAGAGAGACACACAGAGACACAGAGATACGTCAGACACACACACACACAGACAGACAGAGAGAGAGATATATCAGACACACACAGAGACACGTCAGACACACACACACACACACACACACACACACACACAGAGACACGTCAGACACACACACACAGATATATCAGACACACACACACACAGAGAGAGAGAGACACACAGACACAGAGACACAGAGATACGTCAGACACACACACACAGAGAGAGAGACACGTCAGACACACACACAGATATATCAGACACACACACACACACAGAGAGAGAGAGGCACACAGACACAGAGACACAGAGATACGTCAGACACACACACACACACACACAGGAGAGAGACACACAGAGACACAGAGACACAGAGATACGTCAGACACACACACACACAGAGACACGTCAGACACACACACACACACAGATATATCAGACACACACACACACAGAGAGAGAGAGAGACACACAGACACAGAGACACAGAGATACGTCAGACACACACACACACACACACAGAGAGAGAGAGATATATCAGACACACACAGAGACACGTCAGACACACACACACACAGAGAGACACGTCAGACACACACACACAGATATATCAGACACACACACACACACACACACAGAGAGAGAGACACACAGACACAGAGATACGTCAGACACACACACACACACAGAGAGAGATATATCAGACACACACAGAGACACGTCAGACACACACACACACACACACAGATATATCAGACACACACACACAGAGAGAGAGAGAGACACACAGACACACAGACACACAGATACGTCAGACACACACACAGAGAGAGAGAGATATATCAGACACACACAGAGACACGTCAGACACACACACACACACAGAGAGACACGTCAGACACACACACACAGATATATCAGACACACACACACACACACACACACACAGAGAGAGACACACAGACACAGAGATACGTCAGACACACACACAGAGACACAGAGACATGTCAGACACACACACACACAGAGATATATCAGACACACACACACGCACAGAGGGACACACAGAGACACAGAGATACATCAGACACACACAGAGACACAGAGATATATCAGACACACACACACGCACAGAGAGAGAGAGACACACAGAGACACAGAGATACATCAGACACACACACACACAGAGATATATCAGACACACACACACACGCACAGAGAGAGAGAGAGACACACAGAGACACAGAGATACATCAGACACACACACACACAGAGACACAGAGATATATCAGACACACACACACACACACACTCTCTCACACACACAGAGATATGTCAGACACACACACACACACACACACACACAGAGAGAGACACACACACACACAGAGAGATATGTCAGACACACACACACACACACAGAGACACGTCAGACACACACACACAGAGAGACACAAACACACACACACACAGAGAGATATGTCAGACACACACACACAGAGAGACAGAGATACGTCAGACAGAGAGAGTGTGTGTGTGTGTGTGTGTGTGTGAGTGAGTGAGAGTGAGTGAGTATCTCTGTGTGTGTGTGTGTGTGTGTGTGTGTGTATCTATCTGTGTGTGTGTGTGAGAGAGTGAGTGTGTGTATGAGTGTGAGTGTGTATCTCTGTGTGTGTGTGTGTGTGTGTATCTGTGTGTATGAGTGTGAATCTCTGTGTGTGTGTTTATCTCTGTGTCTCTATGTGTGTGCGTGTGTCGCTGCCTGTGATTCTGCTCATGTGTTTTTATTGCTGCACATGCTGACGCTGAAAAACATCCCTTAATGTGTGTTATTACTGACTGGAAGAAATGTTAACATCATCATGATCCCACTGCAGCACAATATTACACCGAACTACAACAGATCACTTTATATACATACATAAACACACACACACACACACACACACACATATATATATATATATAAATGAATGAATGAATGAATAAATAAATAAATAAATAAATAAATATGCACATATAAAATAGAATTATATTTATTTATATCATTTTATTAAATTATTATATAAAACTGTCTAATACTGTATATACGTATCCACAATAGATTTTCAAATAGTTTTAATTATTTTTTTATTTTAGTTTTACTTATTTTACAACATCAAATTAAACTAATAGAGAATGAGAAATGTTCCCTTGACAACAAGCTGAAATAAAATACTTTAAATATTTTATTTCAGTTAACATTTATTATGTTTTTTAATGATTTAAGTTTTAGTTACATAACTAAAATAAATACAAAAAAAAAGGTAAAAAATAAATATAAGTGAAATAATAATTATAATAACCCTGATAAATATAGTAATAACAACAATCATTATTGCTATTAACATTATATTATATTATTTATAAGAACAAAATCTGTGCTGTGCAGCCAAGTTATGCAAAAACAAGAGGAGAAAAATGACTGGTCTATTTCACAGAGGACAGTAAAATGATATTCAGTCTTATGAACATCCAAACACAAACCAGACTTTGCAATTCTATAAAGCAAAAACCACATGAAAATATTTTATACAGTAGACAAGATCTTTTGTGAATGATTTTTGTAACACTCTGCTGCATGAAGCATCTAACAAATAATAACAAATTCAAAAGTTAGAAATATATAATATCTACTCTTAGTTTTAAAGTTTGTGTTCCTTTAATTTAGAGAAGAGGTCAGGCACCAAACTCAGAAATATGGCATATTATGGAAGTAGAATGGGTTACAAACAGTATTTGTGAACACTGTTGCTGGTATTCAGGTTTGTTGTGATGTTTGGAGGTGTTGTGTGTGTAAATCAACACTCTGAGCTGATATCAGACTCGATCTCCAGCTCCAGACAGAAGCGAGAGTAAAACTAGCCTGCGGGGCTAGCGATAGCGTGTCGTACCTCTCTGTCTCGGCGCTCACTTCCTGTCTGTGTTTTGGCGGGATTCTTCAGCTGCTGCTCCAGGTTGTGAATCTCCTGCTGAAAGACGTCTCGCTCGTGTTCCCTGTCCACTGCTTGCTCCTGAAAGAGAAAGGACAGAAACACTCAGACTCCAGACGCATGGATGAGGAGAAACGATTAGCATACAAACACGCTAAACCACACAAAAACATCTGCTGAGCTTCACGTGTTTTCCCCATAATTCTGAGTTTACATTTCACAATTCAGACTGAGAAACGTCAAATTTGTGAGAAATCAACTCAGAATTACAAGAAAAAGTCAGAATTACGCGACAAATTCAGAACTGCTCGAAAAAATTAAGAATTGCGAGAAGTCAATTATGAGAAAACATTCGGATTTGTGAGAAGTCAATTGCGAGAAATAACAGAATTGTGCAAAAAAATCAACTGCGTGATATAAACTCAGAACTGCGAGATATGAACTCAGAACTGCGAGATATGAACCGCGAGATATGAGCTCAGAACTGCGAGATATGAGCTCAGAACTGCGAGATATGAACTCAGAACTGCGAGATATGAACTCAGAACTGCGAGATATGAGCTCAGCAGAACTGCGAGATATGAACTCAGAACTGCGAGATATGAGCTCAGAACTGCGAGATATGAGCTCAGAACCAAGTAGATATGAAGTCAGGAACCTGGAGTACAGAGCTCAGAAACTGCGTAGATATGGAAGTCAGAACTGCAGGAGGAGCTCAGAACTGGGTAGATATGAGCTCAGAACCATGCAGATACAGAAGTCAGAACCAAGTAGATATGAACTCAGAATTACGAGTTATAAAGTCAGAATTGCGAGTTATAGTCAGAACTGCGAGATATAAAGTCAGAATTGCGAGATATAAAGTCACAATTGTGAGTTATAAAGTCAGAACTGCGAGTTATAAAGTCAGAATTGCGAGTTATAGTCAGAACTGCGAGATATAAAGTCAGAATTGCGAGTTATAGTCAGAACTGCGTGATATGAGCTCAGAACTGCGAGATATGAACTCGAACTGGTTATAGATATGAGCTCAGAATCAGCAGATATGAACTCAGAACTGCGAGATATGAACTCAGAACTGCGAGATATGAACTCAGAACTGCGAGATATGAACTCAGAACTGCGAGATATGAACTCAGAACTGCGTGATATAAACTCAGAACTGCGAGATGGTGATTTAACCAAGTAGATATGAAGTCAGAATCATGCAGATATGAGCTCAGAACTGCGAGATATGAGCTCAGAACTGCGAGATATGAAGTCAGAACTGCGAGATATGAGCTCAGAACTGCGAGATATGAGCTCAGAACTGCGAGATATAAACTCAGAACTGCGTGATATGAACTCAGAACTGCGGGATATGAACTCAGAACTGCGGGATATGAACTCAGATATGAACTCAGAACGGCGGGATATGAACTCAGAACTGCGGGATATGAACTCAGAACGGCGAGATATGAAGTCAGAACTGCGAGATATGAACTCAGATATGAACTCAGAACTGCAGATAGCTGAAACTCCAGAAACTGCGAGATATGAACTCAGAACTGCGTGATATAAACTCAGAACTGCGTGATATGAGCTCAGAACTGCGAGATATGAACTCAGAACTGCGTGATATAAACTCAGAACTGCGTGATATGAGCTCAGAACTGCGAGATATGAACTCAGAACTGCGAGATATGAGCTCAGAACACCGAGAAATGAACTCAGAACTGCTGCAGAGATGAACTCAGAACCATGTGATATAAGTCAGAACTGCGAGATATGAAGTCAGAACTGCGTGATATAAACTCAGAACTGCGTGATATGAGCTCAGACCTGCGAGATATGAAGTCAGAACTGCGAGATATGAGCTCAGAACTGCGAGATATGAACTCAGAACTGCGAGATATGAACTCAGAACTGCGAGATATGAGCTCAGAACTGCGAGATATGAGCTCAGAACTGCGAGATATGAACTCAGAGGATGAAGAAAGAGGCTGAGGTGACTCACGTCCATGAACTTGCGGTTCTTCTCCAGCTGTTTCTCTAAGGCCTGTATCTGCTGCCGCAGGTCGGCCGTCTCGGCGCTGTGCGTCTCCTGCAGCTCCTGCAGACGGCTCACCTGCTCCTCCAGCTCCGCCTCCAGCTGCTTCACCTGCTGCAGCAGCTCGCCGCTCTCCTTCTGAGCCTGCCGCTGCACCTCCACCTTCTCCATCATCAGCTTCTCCGTCTCCTCCAGCAGGTCTGAGGACAGCCAGACGCTTGTTAGAGCCCACAGACGCTCAGCGGATCACAAAACATGGAGATTCAGAGATACATTTACAGCTAAAGCCTTTAATAAAAGCTCTTTAAGATCTACTTTAAAGAAAGATTATGTTCTCAGTGCATAATAAAATGCAGCTGTAGTTTGTAGCAAATTGCAAACTTAATTTATAGGAAATAAAATGATTGCTAAAAGGAATCTCAGGAAATTTGTCAACATGTTCAGATCATATTTAACCACAAAATCAAAAGAAACAAAGAAAAAGTCACATTTTGATAGAACTGAACCTTTTTTGAAGAAATTGTGCTTAATTTTCCACAGATTTTTAGAAATACAAATAATTTTTGTTGTTATTGTAAACTAAAACTAATGTTAAAATGATTACAGGTTGTTTTCACTAATTAAAATAAAGTTGAAATAAAATATAATAATAATAAAAATATATATTAGATGAAAAACTTTGCAATTTTTAAATTGCCAAAACTTGAAGTACTAAAATTACTGAAATTAAAACAAAAATAAATCTAAATAGAAATATTAAACAAATACAAATAACACAAGAACCTATTAAAATTTAAATAAAAATCTAAATGAAAAATTAAAATATAAAAACAAAAGCTAGAAAATTCACCTTATTGCAGTGTTTGTTAATGATAACTATCAAAAGTTGTTTAAGCTTATTGAAATAAAGCTGAAATAAAATAAAATGATAAAATATAAATATTTTATTGTAAAAGCTTAAACTTAAAAAAAAAACAAAATCCTGCCTTGGCAACTTTTGAAATAAAATGTATTTAAATTGAAATCCTAAAATTAAAACTGAAAACTGAAATAAAAATAAAAATAAAAGATAATAACTAAAAAAATAGCAAGCACACATAAAATTTAAACTAAAATTACAATAAAAACTGAAAATATAAAAACAGAAACTCATTCAAAATATAAATAAATACTATAATACATAGTATAACAGTATTAAAAATACTTAAAATATAAATAAAAATACTTAAAAACAGGTTTAATTTTCTTTAATCAAAATGTAATTTCTTGTTTTGTTCTTTTGATTTTGTGACGATCATAACATGTTTCTGTAAATGTTCTCTGCAGCTCTCCACTTTTGTCTCCGGCTGCATACGGCACATCGGCGAGACAGATTTCCCATTTCCCACAATTCCTGTACGATCCATGATCACATGATCCCATCAGCAACCACCGAACCAACCCACAGTGCAGGAGAGGACGAGGGGCGGAGCCTGTGATGTCACAGGAGGGGCGGGGTTAAAGTGCAAACGTAAAACAGAAAGGAAAGGAAAAGAAACCTGTGCTTTATTGAACAGCCATCAGCTGAGGACTAATCAGCTTTCCTTACACTTAATGAAGTAAATTAAGTTAAATCCTTACTGAAAATGATCAAATATTTACCATTACAGTTTTTAGCATTGACATACAATGAGTTTTGAATGTGTTTATTTATAAATATTGTTATTATCATTTTATGTTAAAGTCTCTGTAAAGCAAACTCTGAGCTTAAAGTAGATCTATTACTTTTATTATTATTATTATTATTATTGTCGTCAGTTATTTTATTATCAATATACTACTATGTTTATTGTTAAGATGTTGAATAAGAGTTTATTTTATTTTATTAAACTAAAAAAACAGAAATGTTACTTTGGCAACTAGCTGAAGTTTATTTTTTATATTTTAAATATTTTTTATTATTTATTTATTTATTATTTATTAAATATTTTAAATATTTATATTTTTTTTTTAAATAAAATCTACTTCGAAATATTAACAAAAACTATAATAGTACATCATCGGTAATAAAAAACAGACAATAACAATAAATAAATTTTTATGGTTTTAGTTGTAGTTTACTGTAATAACCCTATTAATTGTTTATTATATATTAAAAGTATTATATATTATTATTACATAAATTCCAGGTGAGATACCACAGTCCTGAAGATGGCTGTTCAATAGCTGCTAGCCGCGGTTAACCCATGCTAGCGTGTGTTTCCAGCAGATATCGTGTGATGTGATGTTAATGAGCTCAAGCAGACGAGGCAGCAATTAGTCCATCAGCAGAGCCCAAAGCAAGCAAAGCTCCGTCTTATTGATCAGCGCGTGCCTGTCAATCAATCAATCAATCAATCAATCAATCAGTGATGCACAGCATGCCAGCCATGAACACACACACACTCTCACTCTCATGCACACACACACACACTCTCACTCTCATGCACACACACACACACACTCTCACTCTCATGCACACACACACACAC